>JAAGKR010000914.1:0-16056 GCA_011419295.1 Clarias macrocephalus
GAGAGAGAGAGCGAGAGAGAGAGAGACAGAGGGAGAGAGAGAGAGAGAGAGAGGGGGAGAGAGAGGGAGAGAGAGACAGGGACAGAGGGAGAGAGAGAGAGAGAGAGAGAGAGAGACAGAGGGAGACAGACTACAGAGCTACAGGAAATAACATCAGCTTGTTCTCAATTAATGGCAATTGCTTTTCACTGAAATAGTGTATTTTTTTAAAAATACAGCAATTAGGAGTCAGGAATAGCAGCAGTGTGTGTGTGTGTGTGTGTGTGTGTGTGTGTGTGTGTGTGTGTGTGTGTGTGTGTGTGTGTGTGTGTGTGTGTGTGTGTGTGGAGCCAGTGCAAAACCAAACAATAGAGGATTTGTTAGAACAATCTTACACTGCTACCTCTTACACACACACACACACACACACACACACACACACACACACACACACACACACATAAGACACACACGCCAAGGACACGCACACACAAAACACACATGCACACAGACAGGGTAATACATATTCAGTCTTTGACATTCATTGATTTATCTGTGCCTTCCTTTATGTGTTTTCTATTGATCCATCCATCAAACCACCTCCACCTCCACCCACCTGTACATCCATCTGTCAATCCATTTATCTGTCCATTCATTTATCTGTCCATTCACCCAACCACCTGTACGTCCATTTGTCTGTCTATGCATCCACCCACCTGGTTATCTATCTGTACTGTACATCCATATATCGGTCCATCCATCCACCTGTACACCATCTGTCTGTCCATCCCTCTAATATCCAACCACCTGTACATCTATGCATACATTTATCTCTACACTAGTACACCTATCCATCTGCACATCCATCCAACCACTTGTTCATCCACCCATATACTGTATATCTGGCCATCCATCCAACCACCCCAATTCTATAAGCCTATTCAGCAACCTGTAAATACATTCACCCAGCTGTACATCCATCCATCCATCCATCCATTCACTTGTACATCCATCCACCTACCCATCCACATGAATGGACAGACAAATGTCGATCCATACATTCATAACTATTCATCCATCCATTCTTCCATCTACTCTTTCTTTTATACACATATCTAACAAATTCATCAATTAATTTTTAAACCTGCTCTAATAAACCTTCCATTCATCCATCAATTCATCCATATAGTCAGCCTCTTTAACCATGCATCATTTTCTTCCTTCCATTCATCCAGCCAGGGTATATTATAATAATCCATGCATCCATCTACCCATCATTTAAGTTCTAATCCATCCCCCCTCCCTCTATCCCCCTCCCTCCCCGTCGCTCCCCCTCTCTATAAATCTATATATAATAAACAGTATATATACATGCATAATATATTAGCCTCGCCGCTCATCAATACATCCATCCATTCTGTTTGTTCAGTGAAGAGAAGGTAAAGGTGCTTAAAAATGAACCTCACACACACACACACACACACACACACACACCTGACTATTTCATTATGTTGTGTTGTGACTTCTAAAAGGAAACCAAAAAAAAGGAAAGATAAATTAGTGAAGCAAAGCGCCGGGAGTCAGAACTAAATATCTGTTTCCTTCTGTGGTTGGTGAGGTCGGAGCTCTTGCTTGCATGAAGGGTGAGGTTTGGCTTTCAGAAACATCTGACAAAGAGCTTTACATCCTTAATCTCAACTTGTGCAGATCTTCATAAGTACAGAACAGACATAGAGTCATTTCCTTAGAAAGACCACAACGCAAAACATCGGCGGTCGGAAAATCATACATGTCTATATACATATACATATATATGGTATATACAGTATACAGACAGAACTGCTACACAACAATGTGCGTGTGCAACGTGAGCGATATAACAACACCGCTAGACGCAGCGCTCTCACTGGTTGTCATTGTTCCTCAGTTGTGTGTTTATGACAAAACGGGGTCACTGTATCAGCTATTTCTATTAGATTTGATATTTAGGAATGACGGTTTTAATTACACAATATAAATGCTAAATGCTTAGCTAAACTAATGTTATCATGCAGCCTACTAGCGAATTATATAACTGTTGAGAAAATAGCATTAAAATCCACCGACTAGTTAGAAAATATTCTGTAAATTTTGTTTCTACAAAGAGCGTTCAAGTCAAACTGGGACTTTTGATCGCACATGAATAACAGGACACAGTTATGATAATCATAAAAACTCCCTTTATTTCTTTATATACAGTAACCCCCTGCTACACTAACGCACTCATCCCAGCGTTTCACTAGTGCTTGGACACCATCAAGGTAGAACATTGGTTCAGTGCGTCAGAGACATGATAGAACTGATTATCTGATTCGTGTCTGGCCTCCCAGGCACTCCTTTAATGTTTTTTTTTTTTTCCTTGAATGCAATAAAAATCCAGCATGGTTTGATCATGAAAGATGTTCTGTTTTTTTTTTGTTTGTTTGTTTGTTTTGAAAGACAATGCACAACCTTATCCTCCCCACTGCACCACTTGCATATTATAGAACTCGTCTGCATCGTACCCCATACAAGTCCCGTCCTCGCTCCAAGCCATTTCCACATGTTCGGGAGTTCCCAAGAGGCCAGTGTTTCAGACATGAAGCACGCAGTGTGATCATGGCTCCAGCGTATCCCAGTCTCCTGTGATAACCCAGTCTCCGGTTTGATTTAAACACCGCTCATAATTACATTTAATGTTATGGAGGTCTGGACATTTATTGTTTCAAGCTCTAAACATTCATTTATTTTCTTCTCTCTTAAAATTAATTAATTAATTAATTCCTTTCATTTCATTTCATTTCATTTCTAAGGGCCTAGAGCCTATCCCAGGAGCCTGGGATACGAGGCAGGGTGAGCCCTGAACAAGGTGCCAATTCATCACACACACACACACGTGCACTTTTGAGAACTCCAGTTAGCCTAATCTGCATGTCTTTGGACTGTGGGAGGAAACTGGAGTACCCGGAGGAAACCCAGCAAGCATGAGGAAAACATGCCAAGTCCATGCAGACGCACCTGAGGCGGAGACGGAACCATCGACCCGGGAGGTGCCAGGCCACAGTGCTAACCTCTGTTCTAACCTCGGTGCCGAGAAACCACAAGTGCCGAGTCTTCAGTCCTGAAGACTTTAACATGGAGGAAAACTCACTGTCACTATGGACTGCTTCCATAAATATTAAACACAAAACTGTGACCATATTCCTTAATAAATAATGTATTTTTTATGAGTTTATGTGGAGCGATTACATTCTCTGTGCAATTTACTTTAGAAATGACGAGCATTAAAATAAACTACTGTCAGAGCTGCTTTTATAATAATGAAAAAACACAACAAGACCTTCTGACAAATAAGGAATCATGGATTTTAATGAATTAATTGATCTGAAGAGCAAAGCAAGCTTGAAGAGGTTCAGATTGATGATCTTTTCTTTTCTTTTTTTTTATTTTTTTAAATCAAACGGTTGATCAAATTTTAATTAGATTAGATTAAGATCAAGTTCCTTGATCGATGGTCAGTGTGATGACAACACATGGAGCAGGGACTGTGTAGCTCTCCTTACAGCTCGCCCGTTAGCCTTACAGGAGCCTCTCGCTACGCATGTGAACGTATCTGAGAGTGGAATAACTAATTCGTAGTGGTTTTGTGTGTTTGTGTGAGCGTGTTTGTGTTTATAGCTGTGTGAATCGAAGCTCGTGCAGGCCTGTAAGTGAAACAAAAACTGAAAAGACACTGATTGTGCCCAGTTTCGTGCCCTGGCAGCATATAAACAGCCTCCTCCACTGCCCAGAACACCCCAAATACACTCCACATTCCTCCTTGGTCTCGCTCTGTCTCTATCTATTTTTCTCCAATCGTCTCTCTCTCTCTCTCTCTGCCTCTGTCTCACACACACAGTGCAGTCCTTTAATGCCAAGCGGTTTAAATGCGCGGGCCGCATGCCCATTACAAAATCAAAGCCGGACTCGATAAAGATGACCAGTGTGCGTGTTAACGGAAGCGCCGTGACCTTCCCGTGTTTTGGATCGCTCTCGCCGGGCTCTGAATGGAGCCACTGTGACTGTGCGTGACCTTTTGACCTCTCGCTGCTGCAGAGTTTCCTTTTTACACTCCGGGCCAAATAATAGGCGACTGCTAGAAAGTAGGCCTGCACGGAATAATAATTCCTCACGCGATTCGATCCGGCTCACGCGGAGGGACACGTCATCGCGTCCGGCTGAGGACGACGACGGATGAGCGCGGCGATATTTCACTGTCCGTAACTAAACGCTCAGACAACAGATCTCTCCGAATCTCTCCTGTACGGTTCTGCTAACTGTGTTTTTCAGCCGCGCGGTATGGATTTGATATGACACTGCGATTATATGATTAAAGATCGTGACTGTGATTGACAGACAGCGATACGCCGTATATTAAAAACTGATTCCGACTTGTTAGATAACGCCGAGGTGTTGAGCGATGTGATAGTACGGGGGGTGGAGGGGGGATGTAGCCTCACCGCTGTTGTGTTCAAATCCTACGACTACCACACAGCCGCTTTTGACCTCTAGAGCTAAAAAAAAAATAAAATAAAATAAGGTCCTTAACCTACCCTTAACTTCCTGATCTGATCCTGCATGATTATTGTTTTCATACAGAACAATCGCGCGATCTTCAGATTCAGGTCCAAAAGTATCGATTTTTAACATTTTTTTTTAATAACAGCAGCAGTGACAATAATATAAATCCCAGGTTTTAGATTTTATAATACTCTCTCATTTCTCGGGCTCATTTACAGCCGCTCGTATGACGAACGCTCCACGCGGGCTCATAAACGCCTTGTAAGAGCGCCGTTATTTAAAAAAAAATAACTCACACACACATAATTGCTGAGATGGTGAAGTTTTCAGCAGGGAGAAAAAAAAGATGAGTCTCTATGGAAGGACTCTCTCGTGTAAGCGCTTTGTTGCAGTCGGAACGTTCTCCAACATGGACAGCGCGCATCGTGTGTTTGCGAATTTCTTCACAACATAACACGACGAGCTGTGTTGCTTTTTTTCCCTTATTAAAAGGAAGAAAAACAGACGGGCTGCGAGTGACTGATAACATACTGTAAGGGTAAACGTCTGCACTTTAACCGTGACCGTAAACACATTAGAAGCATCACGTGTCACGTTTAAGAAACTTTTAATAAGGCCCCCGAGCGTCGCGGCAGTAACGAGCTCGCCCCATCATCCGGAGATCGCGAGTTCGAATCCCCGGTGATGCTATAGCCTCTCGCACAGAGAGAGAGAGAGAGGGAGAGAGAGCTGATTGGCCGAGCTCTCACAGAGGCGAGGAATGGGAGGCAGTCTTACATCAATCACGGTTCTAGCCGTTCTGAGACTAGATCAAGCGGAAGGAACTAGAGAAACACATGATGGTCTTCGTCCCCCCTGGTTGGTAATTGTAGCCTTGATGGGAGAATAACCTCATGAAGAGCTGAAATTGGCTGCGACTAGATTAGCGAAAAAAATATTAAAATAAATAAATAAATAAATAAAAAAGTTCAACCGATCATCATCTATACCGCATTATCCTGCATCAAGGGTCACAGGAGCCTATCCCAGGAGACTTGAGGCAGGGTACATCCTCGATGGGTTATCAATCCATTACAGAGCGCACACACACACACACACACACACACACACACAGTACAGGCAATATAGGAACACCAATCAGCCTAATCTATAAGTCTTTGGACTGCAGGAGGAAAACTCCCCAAGCACGGGGAGAACATGCACACAGACCCGAGGCGGGAATCGAACCCGGACCCTGGTGCTGCAAGGCGGCGGTGCATGCCGTCAGGGCATGCTTTCGCATGAAATTAATCAACGTCTGGAAGGTTGCAGTGATTCCGTCTTCCGATCTTCAGCCACCACCCTGTGGTTGATTATTTTCCCGTACATGCTCTATTCCTTATATTACTGTTAATATTATTATTTTATTTAATGATAATTTGCAATGCAATGCAAATCATGGATTGTGTAATGAATGAGAAAGGCGTATATAGTCTAAGCAAACAATCTCCTCGTTACTCCCTACGCCAATTCTCACCTTGCGCGGTGCGTTAATATTCACTCCCTCGTGTCCACGCCGGTTTTATGGACTCATCAGAATTTAAATGATGTCATTAATATTCAAGCTCATGTAATCTGTAAATAAAATTTCAATCGAATGTTTAGAGGAAGCTGACGGCCCCGGCTTGAAGTGTTTGTTTTTCATCAGGTACGTTCAATACTGTTGATATTTTCTTATTTACGGAGAAATTACGCAGACTATTATGCGATCTCGGGCTGATTATGATGTTTCGTGCGTATCGATGCACAAACAATGTAAGGACTGATTGCTTTTCATAATCTGTCCGTGATTTACAGACCTTCGCTTTAATTCGGTTTTCGGGTTGTAGAGAGCTTTTAATAATAGATATCGGCGCAAAGAGACTATAGATCTCTAACAAGCGAGCCGAAGGCGATGTTAATAAGGAATAAAGCACTGAGACGACACTGAGAGAGGGAGAAACCAGACTCCTATATAGACTCTTCCGGGCCTCGGTGCTTTCTAAACAACGTTTATAACAACGGCGAGATGTTTTTCTTTTTAACCTGCAACGCTCACACACCTGCCCCACCCCTATGTGTAAGTATGATTAAGCGGGGTGTTGTCATGGCAACCTGCTTCTCATCGATCGATCGCGCTGGTTTTCCGGCTCCTTTGCATCCCGCTCTCATCGTGACCCTGAATTTAAAACCTCTATCGAACATCTGTATCGGTTCCGATGTGGCATAAAGAAAACGACAAAAGCCAGGACTCCAAACTTCACGTTCGACCTCCTCGCAGGCGTCTCATGCCGCAGTCGATGGAAATACCGAGGCCGAGCAGAGGAGAAGACGAAGACAACTACATTGTGCTCACTTAATCCGAAAGTTGAAATTAATTGGTCCTAAATTAGCTGTTTTTTTTTTCTTATTATTTTCCCATCCAAAGTCTTCGTCTGTTGCGGATTAGTGCCGATTACGTCTTAATCATCTCTGATAGCCGATTACATCGTCCTATCATCCAGCCCCTTTGTGCGCACGCGAGATAACCGCGTAGTGACCCGATGTTCATAATTCGCGTGTTAAAAAGCTGACGAATGCATTCTCGGGCCTTTTAAAGAAATAATGATTAATTCATGCGTATTAGTGTAAAAAAAATTACTTTTCAATTAAAAAAAAATCCCAATAATAATACTACTACTACTAATAATAATAATAATAACGCAACTGCATTACTGTGTACTGTCTCTCACTGGTAACATTAAAAAAAAAAAAAAAAAGCAGTGGAAGAAGGCTTGGAAAATCATGCGTACCCTGTTCACGACCTTGAGAATCTGCTACAGTAATGATGGGTTCAAGTAGCAGCTTACAAACGCTGAACAAATCTGTTGAGATTTTTATCAGTTCATGTTTTTTCGTGGTGTGTTACTGACTGATTTACAGTATACGTACATATACCTTATTCCAAATAAATTCCATATTCTGATTGGTCGCTAAAGCTGTGAATCATACGCAGAGTGTGTGATGTGTTTCGATCCCATCTGATTTGTCATTTCCAGGTCGGTTCCATTCAAGAGCGCAAAAATGCACGTTCTGATTTATTTCAAACTTATGGATTCGTAAGTATTAAAAACGACTAAAATTGCCTGCTAGGTCGCTTCCCGGGCGTAGCGAGAACTGATTGGCCGAGCTCTCTCAGCGAGGTGGGATGGGAGGTGCTCGGCTCTCTCAGATCGATCACGGTTCCTCCGGCCAATCACGGGCGTCTGTAATGTCACGCAAGCGGAAGGAGCGGATAGCGTCGTCCTCCGAGTGTGTTAAGAGACCAGTTTCCTCCGATTTTCACAATATGCCTAATATTAATGATATATTGAAAGAGCATTCTATTGTGTGCGGCCGTTTTACTTTATCAGCCACTGTATAGTCTGCGTACTTCAGAGGATGAGATTAGTGTCCCGCCATTCACAGACAGACGTGCTGATGACATCAGGTTTTAAATAGAGATCCACTTCTGTGTTTAGATTTGATCGGTTTCCATATTTGATTCGAGTCTTGCTTGAGAAAGTGGACTCGAGTACTGTACACTGAACGATACACTGAGTGTCCATGTTAAGCAAACATGCTGGACTACGGGGTCAAGTATAGCGGGATCCATGCTTCAGCCCGCAATCATTTTCATCATTTTCATAAAGTGGCCAATAGTCATGGAAAAAAAATATTACAGTCGGTTTACACAGGAAACTGACAAGCTTTTTGGCAATTTCACACATTGGAAACAAAGATCTCATGGCACTCACATAAAGCAAACATACACATTAACACTGGTGATAAGGCACTCACTAGGCTAACAGAATATATATTTAAAAAAGAAATCTCAGCACTGGGATTTGTTTTGAACTCGAGCTCAGCGATGCTATGCGAGCTTTGATAAGGCCAGGGCACACTTCCCTAATAAACACCAACAGATCCCTGGTGTGCCTTACACACACGCTCAGCCCTGAAAGTAAACGGCTCTTCGCCCTCACATGCCAGCATTACGCTTGAACCGTATAATTGGATAAAAGCATCTGTCAAATGAATTAATGTAAGTACGCAACGTGTCGTGCCAATGGTGTAATCCATTAGGCGGTGCGTGTGAATTGGTGCACATCCAAGATGTTAAAAATCCTTCGATTTTCTTCATATGAATGAGGTACACTTACATATGGGTCACGCTGCTGTTGAGTGACACGGTTATGCTAGATCTTCCTATATACTGTAGGAATATGAGACGATACTGTACATTCATCCGCCGTTCATTCCTTCACCATATACTCGCTGACTTAGTTAGCGGAAAAATATGGAGGAAATCAAGGGGGTACAGACATCGGAACTCCCCGACTTATGAACGAGTTCCGTTTTGGGAGCATGTTCGTAAGTCGAATTTGTTCTTAAGTCTGACAAGTGAGTGAGTCTTATTAGACTTAGTCTTATTCCTTTGACATGAATATACAATGTAAAGCATACCAACCCAACTTGACTACATCTGTGACTACAAACCGTAATCGCGCCTAAGGAAATGAATCTGCAATCTACAGTGTTGTCTCTGCGGCTTTAAATCGCAAGGGAAATTCCAGACGCCATTTTGTCTCGGAGCTGTTTTCCACTGTATTGGACTGTGGACTCTGTTCTGTTGAGGATTTTCCAAAATTAGGATTATTCACACAGACAGACAAGCATTTTCTATCATCGTGCTCCCGGATTGATTCATTGAAACCAGTGAGGTTGACTGATTTCTCCCGCATTTCTCTTGTGTTTCAGAAACTGCAGATCTCGTGGAAGGCTGCTTTAACACTAGGCACAATTAATTCGTAGTGTGCCTGGGTACTCCTCCGCTGGCCGGCTTTCACATTAGCTTTAATGTTCCGTACCCGAGTACACTTGCATTTTTACACTCTCCGATACACCAGGTAGCAGTATGCACCTAGTGGGTTTGAGAGCCACCAGTAAATATTCATTAAATCATTAATTCTCTAAAACTCTTATCCTCCACAGTCTATCCCAGGGGACTCGGGCTCAAGGCAGAGTACACCCTGGACGGGGTTCCAATCCGTCACATGGCGCACCCACACACACACAAAAACGGCAATCTGCATGTCTTTGGACTGTACAAGAAAACCAGAGTACCCGGTGGAAACCCACCAAGCACAGGGAAACTCCAAAAATAATTTACACAATGGTGTGAGAAAAACAAACATCCTGTAAGCGGAGGGTCTGCTGACTGAGACACCTTCTTGATAAGAGAGCTCAGAGAAGAATGACCAGACTGCTTCGAGTTCACAGGAAGTCTGTAGTCCTAGTTGGGCTCGAGTGAGTCTGTGCTCAGGGTAGCCACAGATTCCTGCTCTAGGCTGAAAGGGGACCTGATGTAGTCTTTTGCTGTCGTACCTCCTCCCCCCTCAAGGTTCGATATTCTGTGCGTCCTGAGATGCTTTTCTGCTCACCACAGTGTTAAAGAGTGATTATTTGAGTTATTATATCCTTCTCGGAAGCTTAAACTGATTTGGCCACAATGGTGGTCTGTTTGTTTTTGAAGATTTGTGTATAAACTCTAGAGACGGCTGTGTATTAAAATCCCAGTCGATCAGTAGTTTATGAAACACTCGAACAAGCCAATCTGGCACCGACAAGCATCCTGTATCTGCACAAAGTGTTAGCTGTTTCAATAACTGCATGAATGCTGAGAATATAAAATTATAAACGTTTTTATAATATATATATTTTTCCATGTGCGTCCACACGCACAGATACTCCTCACCCTCGGGATATATCCGTCGTTTCCGTGCCAGTTACATAAGCGGTCGGCTTGCCAGCTCAATGCCCGATTGTCATTCACACACTATGGGAAATTTGGGAACACCAGTTAGCTTAAACTGCATGCCTTTCGACTGTGGGAGGAAACCAGCATACCCAGAGGAAACGCACCAAGCATGAGGAGTAAATGCAAACTCCATGCACACAGACCAGGTGGGAATCGAACTACGATGTGGATGTGGTTTAAACTAAAAGAAGTGTAAGTACTGTATATCTGAGCTGCCTGGTCTTTTGTCAAAAAGATGAAAAATAAATACAAAAAATCCGGGCCCCTTAAAATGCCGGCTACTTTGATGAAATACTAGATGTGCCTGCGAATTTAATTGGACACACATGAGCATGTTTTAAAAATCGATTGAATTTTGGAATGAACTAAAATCTTTCAAGGTGTGAGACTGTGTTTATTAAGCAGACTTCAATTGCACTTCAACTCATAAGCGGGTATTAAAAAAAAGTTATTCAATTAAAAAACATATACATTAATTAAAAAAATGTACAGCGCCATCTGCTGAATTTTAAGACAAACTAATGATTTTTTTTCAAGGTAAACTTTTCATGATATAACGCCGTTTTCCATTTAAATTTCTAAGCAGCGTATCTTGACTTCCCGTGGGCCGATTGAGATGAAACGAAGCCTGTATGTTACATCACACTCGGCCAAACACGGCTGTGAAAACACCGTTAGGATTCGTTCAGTAGTTTTTATGTGATGCGTGCACAAACAAACGGAGAATCAAAAATTTCAAAAACCATCCTGATGTGTTCTATTTATTTATCTTACATCTCGCAAATAATTTTTTGCCAAATATCCTTAAATGTACGGACACGCCAACTTTACAGTTTTATTACACTGTACGGATAAGAATTAAGAAATGAAAACTCAAAACTCAAGTCTGTCTCCGAGCTATAAAAGAGATATGAAATATTGTTGAAGTATCTGACTTATACCAGTTATACTGCTGCCGCTAAACTCTACGTCTTATACCTGGTAAAGTAAACGCAATTTGCTTTAAAACAACCAAAGAAGTGCAGGATTTAAACCCTTAGGGACAAGCGCAAGTTGTATAAAAGGGAAGAAATTACGGCGTCGACGCGTTGCCGGGCCACTGCAGCTGTAGAGGAAACCAGCAGATCTGTTTGTGCAACAGTGGAAAAGAAAACAAGTTTGCAAAGCAATCTGAGACCTTGTGGTCCTCACAACAATGCTCGAGGTGTGAAAAAGAAAGAACGAAAGAGACAGAGGTTTCAGGTTCTACAGCTACAGTGTGCGTGTGTGCGTGCGCATGTGTGCATGTGTGCGTGCGCGTGTGTGTGTGTGTGTGTGTGTGTGTGTAGTCCAACAGGTTTGACCTCAGAAACAAACTATGCACTGCAAATAGAGAAATCCTCCTACACTGTGCGAGAAGCGCCACTGGGAAACCGCAAACACACAGCTCTTATTGCAGCGGGCCGAGAAGTAAAAAAAAAAAGAAAGAAAAAAAGGCGTCTTTATTACTACAACCTACGGCACATCGAGCCACGCGACCGGCACCTTAATCAATCAAGAGGAATCCAATTTTACGCAGAACACACTGCGGTACAATCGTATCAGGACGTGGAAGGAGGCACGGAACACAATTTCGACCGTAGGAATATGCAATAAGTGCTTTTAGACTGAAGGCGGAGACGATCCGGGAGAAATATTAGTTTGTGAATATTCTCTTTAAGCGCTACGAGTATCCGTGCTGCTTTTAGTCTCTACGTTTTTTTTTTTCTCTCCCTCTGGTTAATCCATACTTAATGCTTCACATGCTTAATATGTTGAACCCCGATATGCTGAGAAAGTGTGTGCGCATGTATGTGCATGTGTGTGTGTGTGTGAGAGAGAAAGTAGAGAACACATCCCCACGTGGATTTCAGGAACACACGTATCTCGCCTTCTTTTGTTATTACGTCTCATAAAAAAAAGTCTCTCTAACAAAAGGATTTAGGTGCACTGGCTTAAGATCTAGACCAGGAAATGTGTGTGTGTGTGTGTGTGTGGATGAGGAGAAGAAAGAGGAAAGAAACAGATGCTGTTGCGTTCAGACAGCTGCAGACTAAAAGGCAGCAATTACAGTGCCACCCTGCCTCTGACACACATTATTACACACTCTGTAATCTCTACTGTGACTCGTACACCCACACACACACACACACATATATATATATATATATATATACTGCCATGATGAGGAGAGAGAAAGAGAGTGTGAGAGACAGAGAAAGGAAGAAAGGATACGTGAGGCTTCTTGGGAGCGATAAAGCCAGGCTCAGAGATAGAGAGAGAGTTAGAGAGACCAGGATGGAATGCAGAGAGACTAAAAGGCAAAAAGAGGGAGAGGAGGACGGAGCTCAGGGGCTGGTGAGGACAGGAGTGATGGAGCTACAGCACCAAAGTAAAGAAAAAGTGAGAGAGAGAGAGAGAAAAGAGAAAGAATCAGGAAAAAAGCGGAGGAAAAAGACATGAAGAAAAGGGGAAAGATAGGCGAGACAAGAAGAAAACAGTTTGAGGGATCAAAAATTGATAGGAGAAAGAAATGAAAAAAGAAAGAAGGAAAGAAAGAAAGAAAGAGATGGAGCTAAAGAAAGGAAAAAGAAGAAAAGAAAGAAAGAAAGAAAGTGACATAGAGCCAAAGAAAGAAAGAAAGAAAGAAAGAGACACGGTCATAGAAAGGAAGAAGGAAAGAAAAAAGAAAAAAGGAAGAAACATAAAGCCAAACAAAAAAAAAGAAAAAAGTGATAAAGCCAAAGAAAGAAAGAAAGAAAGAAGGAAAGAAAGAAAGAAAAGGACAAACACGGTGCCAAAGAAAGAAATAAAGAAAGAAAGATAGTGACATAATGACAAAGCAAGAAAGATAAATATAACTAACGAATAAAAAACAAAGAATGAAAGATCCGATAAGAAAAGAAAAAAGGACAGAAAGAAAGGGAAAAAGGTATTACTGCTTTCTTGCTGTATCACTCTTTTCTTCTATAGCTGTCATTTTTCTCACTCTGTCTCTTTTTCTTTCTTTCGGTCTCTCTATATATCCTTCTTTCTCTATTCCTCTTCTTGTCTTATTTTTACTCTCCATCCCTGCCTCTACCTCTCTCTTCATGCTTGTATCACTTTCTGGTTCTCTCTCTCTCTCTTTCTCTCTCCAGGGCGGCTGGTTCGATCCTCAGCTCCGGTTTCCTCTCGCCTAACAAGAACATGCCAGTGGGAGGATTAACCATTCTCAATCGCCCTAGGTGGGAATGAGAGAGAGAGAGAGCGTGTGTGTGTGTGTGTGTGTGTGTGTATGGTTCCTTGTGATGGTCTGTGTTCCATGTGGTGCCCAGTGTTCCTGGGATAGACCAAAACTTTGGCAGACAGAGCTCTCCTCCTGAAGACCACTCTTCAGTCTCTCTCTCTCTCCTGTCTCCTCTCCTCTCCTGAGATCAGTCAGTCTTTCTCAGCTGATTTACTGCACTGGTTAATAAGAAAGTGAGCGCGGATCACTGCCTGCTGTCTTACAGAGGCTTCAATTCCTGTGAGAGAGAGAACGAGGGAGAGAGAGAGAGAGAGAGGGAGAGGGAGAGGGAGAGAGAAGGAGAGGGAGAGGGAGAGGGAGAGAGAGAGAGGGAGAGAGAGGGAGAGAGAGAGAGAGAGGGAGAGGGAGAGGGAGAGAGAGGGAGAGGGAGAGGGAGAGAGAGGGAGCGTGTGATGGCAGTGGATGGTCTGGTCTGAGTGTTTGTGTGATCTCTCTCTCTCTCTCTCTCTCTCTCTCTCTCTCTCTTTATGGAACTACACACTTACTGACAGTTGCGTGTATGTGTGTGTGTGTGTGCAGAATCATGATGGAGTGTGTGACGTGCTGGACAAGTTGACACACTCCGAGTTATTTTAGCCGTCTCTCTCTGAGCTAATGCTATCTTCCTTTTTTTTCTCTCTCATTCTTCCACTCGCTCACAACTTCCTTGTCCTTTGTCTCTGTCTCATCACATCTCTCTCCCTGTCTCTCTCTCTCTCTCCATCCTGCACTTTTATCTGAAAAAAATAAATAAATAAATAAAAAAGTGAGCATGTCTTTGGGCTGACTTTCAGGTTTTTTAAATGATTTTTTAATAGAGACACGAGAGGCCTATGATCCTTCCCTGCTCTACATTTTCCTCCTCTCATTCCCTTTTCCTCTCACAGCCCTGTCTCACCTACTCGAGGAGGAGATGGAGATGCAGACTCTGAGACGATGGAGAAGATATAAAGAGAGACATGATGAGAAGGAAAGAGTGAACGACTGCAAGATGGAGAAAGTTAAGAAAGATGGAACGACACCCAGTACTGCCTTTCTTTCTTTCTAGACATTTTTACCCCTGCGCGTTCCTGTAACCCCACAGCCGCACGCTTTCCTCTCCGCTTAGAGGAAATAAAGACAAATGTTATTAAGCACCTCGAATAGAGCGACGACACAAAGTGACTGGACGGACAGATAAAAAAAGAAAGAAAGAAAGAAAGAAAGAAGGATGGATGGACAGATAAAGAAAAAAAAGAAAAAAAGAAAGAAAGAAAGAAGGATGAATAGACAGATAAAGAAAAAAGAAAGAAAGAAAGAAAGAAGGATGGATGGACAGATAAAAAAGGAAAAAGAAAGAAAGAAGGATTGATGGACAGATAAAAAAGAAAGAAGGATGGATGGACAGATAAAAAAGAAAGAAAGAAAGAAGGATGGATGGACAGATAAAAAAGAAAAGAAAGAAAGATGGACAGACACATAAAAAAGGAAGAAAGAAAGAAGGATGGACGGACAGTTAAAAAAAGAAAGAAAGAAGGATAGACGGACAGATAAAAAAAGAAAGAAAGATGGATGGATGGACAGATAAAGAAAGAAAGAAAGAAAGGAGGATGGATGGACGGACAGATAAATAAGAAAGAAGAAATAAAAGATAGATAGATAGAGAAAAAAGGAAAGAAAGAAATGAATAAGAATGGACGGACAGACAGACAGATAAAGAAAGGAAGAAAGAGAAAGAAAGAGACAAATGGATGGATGGATGGATAAAGAAAGAAAGAAAAACAGATAGATAGATAGATAGATAGATAGATAGATAGATAGATAGATAGATAGATAGATAGAAAAAAGAAATAAAGGAAAAAAAACAAAAAAACAAACAAAAATCAATTATAAAAAAAAACAGAAAGGACAACCTAAACAAACCAATAAATACAAAGAAAAAAAATGAAGATGAACAGAAAGAGCCAGAAGAAGGAAAGAAAGTGAAGAGGGAGAGCGGTGGTGAAAGAGAGAGCGTGACGTGAACGTGTGTGTAAATATGCGCATGCTCTCACACACTGATGCTGCAGCAGTGTTAATAAGCCTCTCTTTAGCTTTACACACATTATTCAGTGTAAATTGGCTTAGTTACCCTGTAACCCCCATAACCTTGTTACCCCGTGACCCTGTTACCCCGTGACCCCTGCGCGTTCCTGTAACCCCACAGCCGCACGCTTTCCTCTCCGCTTAGAGGAAATAAAGACAAATGTCATTAAGCACCTCGAATAGAGCGACGACACAAAGTGACTGCTTTTCACATGGGAGGGACAAGTGGTGGAAAAAAAGAAAAGACCTTGGAGAGGAAGAGACAGGGCCAGGAGACAAAGAGACAAAGGAG
>JAAGKR010000914.1:16076-47850 GCA_011419295.1 Clarias macrocephalus
CTTCTTTCACTTTCTGTCTCTCTCTCTCTCTCCTGTCTCCTCTCCTCTCCTGAGATCAGTCAGTCTTTCTCAGCTGATTTACTGCACTGGTTAATAAGAAAGTGAGCGCGGATCACTGCCTGCTGTCTTACAGAGGCTTCAATTCCTGTGAGAGAGAGAACGAGGGAGAGAGAGAGAGAGAGAGGGAGAGGGAGAGGGAGAGAGAGGGAGAGGGAGAGGGAGAGAGAGGGAGCGTGTGATGGCAGTGGATGGTCTGGTCTGAGTGTTTGTGTGATCTCTCTCTCTCTCTCTCTCTCTCTCTCTCTCTCTCTTTATGGAACTACACACTTACTGACAGTTGCGTGTATGTGTGTGTGTGTGTGCAGAATCATGATGGAGTGTGTGACGTGCTGGACAAGTTGACACACTCCGAGTTATTTTAGCCGTCTCTCTCTGAGCTAATGCTATCTTCCTTTTTTTTCTCTCTCATTCTTCCACTCGCTCACAACCTCCTTGTCCTTTGTCTCTGTCTCATCACATCTCTCTCCCTGTCTCTCTCTCTCTCTCTCTCTCTCTCTCCATCCTGCACTTTTATCTGAAAAAAAAATAATAAATAAATAAAAAAGTGAGCATGTCTTTGGGCTGACTTTCAGGTTTTTTAAATGATTTTTTAATAGAGACACGAGAGGCCTATGATCCTTCCCTGCTCTACATTTTCCTCCTCTCATTCCCTTTTCCTCTCACAGCCCTGTCTCACCTACTCGAGGAGGAGATGGAGATGCAGACTCTGAGACGATGGAGAAGATATAAAGAGAGACATGATGAGAAGGAAAGAGTGAACGACTGCAAGATGGAGAAAGTTAAGAAAGATGGAACGACACCCAGTACTGCCTTTCTTTCTTTCTAGACATTTTTACCCCTTTTACTTCCTCATCTTTCACACATTTTCAAGTCTTTTCCTTTAGTGCAGCGGAAGATGGAGTGAAAGAAAAAACAGAACAGATAAATAGATTGATAGATAGAGTAAGAAAGAAAGAAAGAAGGATGGACAGATAAAAAAGAAAGAAAGAAAGAAAGAAAGAAAGAAAGAAAGAAAGAAGGATGGACAGACAGATAAAAAAGAAAGAAAGAAAGAATAGGACAGATAAAAAGATAAAAAAGAAAGAAAGAAAGAAGGATGGATGGACAGATAAAAATGAAAAAAGAAAGAAAGAAAGGAGGAAATAAGGATGGACTGACAGATAAAAAAAGAAAGAAATAAAGAAGGATGGACGGACAGATAAAAAAAGAAAGAAAGAAAGAAAGAAAGAAAGAAGGATGGATGGACAGACAAAGAAAAAAAAGAAAAAAAGAAAGAAAGAAAGAAGGATGAATAGACAGATAAAGAAAAAAGAAAGAAAGAAAGAAAGAAAGAAAGAAGGATGGATGGACAGATAAAAAAGGAAAAAGAAAGAAAGAAGGATTGATGGACAGATAAAAAAGAAAGAAGGATGGATGGACAGATAAAAAAGAAAGAAAGAAAGAAGGATGGATGGACAGATAAAAAAGAAAAGAAAGAAAGATGGACAGACACATAAAAAAGGAAGAAAGAAAGAAGGATGGACGGACAGTTAAAAAAAGAAAGAAAGAAGGATGGATGGACAGATAAAGAAAGAAAGAAAGAAAGAAAGAAAGAAAGAAAGAAAGAAAGAAAGGAGGATGGATGGACGGACAGATAAATAAGAAAGAAGAAAGAAAAGATAGATAGAGAAAAAAGGAAAGAAAGAAATGAATAAGAATGGACGGACAGACAGACAGATAAAGAAAGGAAGAAAGAGAGAAAGAAAGAGACAAATGGATGGATGGATGGATAAAGAAAGAAAGAAAAACAGATAGATAGATAGATAGACAGATAGAAAAAAGAAATAAAGAAAAAAAAACAAAAAAACAAACAAAAATTAATTATAAAAAAAAACAGAAAGGACAACCTAAACAAACCAATAAATACAAAGAAAAAAAATGAAGATGAACAGAAAGAGCCAGAAGAAGGAAAGAAAGTGAAGAGGGAGAGCGGTGGTGAAAGAGAGAGCGTGACGTGAACGTGTGTGTAAATATGCGCATGCTCTCACACACTGATGCTGCAGCAGTGTTAATAAGCCTCTCTTTAGCTTTACACACATTATTCAGTGTAAATTGGCTTAGTTACCCTGTAACCCCCATAACCTTGTTACCCCGTGACCCTGTTACCCCGTGACCCCTGCGCGTTCCTGTAACCCCACAGCCGCACGCTTTCCTCTCCGCTTAGAGGAAATAAAGACAAATGTCATTAAGCACCTCGAATAGAGCGACGACACAAAGTGACTGCTTTTCACATGGGAGGGACAAGTGGTGGAAAAAAAGAAAAGACCTTGGAGAGGAAGAGACAGGGCCAGGAGACAAAGAGACAAAGGAGCGAGAGAGAGAGAGAGAGAGAGAGAGAGAGAGAGAGAGAGAGAGAGTCTATAAGACTATTAATTCACCAATTAAAGGCAGCCGTATCTCATACTGCTTTAAACTGACATCCAAATCAATTCAACAGAAAGCAGCGCTATAAGCGGCAGCTGAACGTGTGTGTGTGTGTGTGTGTGCATGTGTGTGTGCAAGCGTGTGTATTCAAATGGCAGTCTTCATGCTAAAGGCAGCTCTGGGATTAGAGGGTCACATTGTTATGGGAGAGTGAGATTTGTTTAACGTCCAGAATGACCAAGCACAACCTTATCATCAGATAGAGAGAGGGGGGGGAGAGGGGGAGAGGGGGGGGGAGAGGGAGAGGGAAGGGGGAGAGGGAAGGAGGAGAGGGGGACAGAAATAGAATAAATGAGCTAGATGTGAAATGCATTTCCTGAAGGAACTATTACAGTGGGATGAAAGAAAAGGGAAAAAGAGATTCTCCAAGTTTAGCAAAAGAGAGAGAGAGAGAGAGAGAGAGAGAGAGAGAGAGAGAGAGAGAGACAGAGAAAGTCAAAACTCAGGCAAGAAGGACAGATAAAGGGAAAAGGATGGATAACAGGAACAGAGAAACAGGGGGTTGGAGCTAAAAAAAACAAAGAGACAGAGAGAGAAGAAGAAGAGTGAGAGAGTGAACGAGCATCGCTTTTCTGCGTCGCAATAATTTCGGTAAAACTATTATTGACAAGTGAAAATTAGCTCCAACGGCAACAAGGCAACAAGATCTGCTCTGTTTCTTTACCCATTGTTTGTAGTAAACCAAACAAAAAAACCACAGCTAAAGTAATGTAGAAACCCAACCGCCAACTAGTGGTTCAGGGCTGTAACTGCGGAGCGACAAAGACGCCCACGTACAAATTCAAAAGACACTGTGAACAAAAACAACAACAAAAGCCTCAAACTCACTGAATCCCAAATCCCTTCTCCCTGACTACTTGGCATGTGAAACAAGGGTTGCTACAGCCTATATAGTGCACTAGTTATTTACACAGTTATTTAGCTGAGGCTAATCTAAAGAGGAATAAATGGAGACATGAAGAGAAACTTGTTCGATTTACAGGACTGTCCGAAACCTCCATGGCTAAGGTGCTGGACATCTGATCTGGAGGTCCCTGCTCCAAGCCCCGAAGCCGCTGTTGTACCCTTGAGCAAGGTCCTTCATCCCAAGTGGTCAGATACAATCTGGCAACCCGAACCCGTAAAGTAATTGGTGCAGAAATGACTGATATACAAGCAGGGTGGGGAAGGACAGACGGACCCTTTCACCTTTCAGCACCACCTTCAGGGTTTGTTCTTCTCGTCTTCTGTCTACTTGGTAACGGTAACAATTGAAAACTACTTTCTGCCCTGTTAACTAGAAACTGAAAAAGTATAAAAACAATGAAAAGTGATGCCTCACAGCTCCAGGCTCACCGGCTGGATTGGCTGAATCTCTGGGGTTTCTGGTTTCCTCCCAAATCCCTAAAAACACACTTGGTGGAGTAATGACTAGTAACTTCCCCTAGGTGTAAATCTGTGTATCTATGTGTTCCATCTCGGGTGTTTTTTTTTTTTTTGGGGGGGGGGATAGATTCCAGATCCGTTTGTGATAAATGTACAAAAATGATCTACAAAGCACAATTTGGAAGGAGAAGAGAAAGAAGAAGAGGAGGAGGAGATGAAAAAGCAGCAGCGCGAGAGGACCGAATACGTGGGGACTGTAACAGGAGAGAGTTTTCAAATCTCCAACATCTCTACATAGCCTGGAGCTGCTATTTCCCCTTGGAGCTCGAGCTGCCCAAGCCCATCTCACCCCCCCCCCCCCCCATCTCCTCCCTGCCCAAAACACACACACACACACACACACACACACACACACACACACACACACACACACAGCCTGAAGAAAGGCCTGAGTTTAGGAGCCTTTTGTCGAGCTTCTCCTCCCTTCTTGGCTAAATTTAGCCTAATTGTTCTCTCATATCGGGCTCATAATACCAGAGCCGTGTGCCCACCTCGGCAAGTCGTTAAATCGAGTTAGCTCACTTAATGAGTGGAGAAAAACGCAGCGTGCGCCTGCGGTATGGCCGTAATCAGCTCGCTCGCAGCAAAGACAGAGACGCAATCCTCCGCCGTGCATCCCGAGTGGAGTGGCTTTAAAAAAAAAAAAAAGAAAAAAGTAAAAAAAAAAAAAATTTCTCTAATCCTGACGAGCTCGTTCCTCATGGAGAGCTCAAACACTTATAGAGAGAGTGGGAGAAAGAGAGAGAGAGAGAGAGAGAGAGGACTACGTTAAGGGAGACTGATGAAGGATACAGAAAGAAAGACTGCTTAAAAAACAGAGAGATAGAGAGATATATGGCATCGTGAAAAAGATAAAGAGACAAATTGGAGAACTGAGGAGGATGAAAAAGGACTATGAAAAGAGCGAGGGAGAGATAGAGAGATAAAAAGGCAGAGGAAGGGAAAGAAATACAAGCATTAGTCAAGATGGAGATTAAGAAAGACCAACAGAGAGAGAGAGAGAGAGAGAGAGAGAGAGAATACTTATCAGGAGGGACAGACAGAGGGGCAAAGAAAGACTTGAGGATTTAGAGCTTCCTTCACACTGCAGCGGAGCAAAGCGTTTTTCATGCCTCTTCCCGTTTCTATTCTACAGAGACAGGTGAAAATCCTATGCAGGGGATTGTGGGAGCGCGAGCGTGCCAAACAGCCATTCAGCCGTTTGCGAGCGGGAGAAAAGTAAAAATTGCAAATTTCGACTCTCATTGCAAATAAGGAGAGGATATCGCTCCGGATCAGCCAATCAGATTACCGAACGCGCCGTGGAGGATGATCGTGTCATGATGTGCCACGCCCACGGTCAAGCCACTGTACGCGACAGTTTAGTGACACGCCCTCTGAAAGGTCAAGCGCTGGTGAAGGAAGAAGGGCAGACAAACGGGAAAGAAGAGAGATCGAAGGACAAATAAACAGCTGAAGACGGAGAGTGAGAGGCAGACAGATAGGAGGACAATTTTAATAAGCAGGGACAGAGACGAAAAGACTGACCAAGGAAGAAAATAAAAAGAAGAGAGAAGATGAAGGGCTGAAGAGTGGAGTTAGAAAAAGAAAGCGCGGCGGATTAAGGGACGATGTTACACAGAGATGGACAGACAGATAAAGAGATAGAGAGAAATAAGGAGGACTATATAGAAAGGACATGGTCGAGAATTAAAGAATGAAAGATGGAGACAGAGCCAGAGAGAGAAAAGTTACAAGAGAGGGAAGGGGATGAGGGAACAGATGAGAAAGATAGAGGGATAAAAAAAAGAAAATGATAAAGCCAGAGATATGAGACAGATATGTTTATTAAGAAATATAGATAGACAGATTTTAGCATTTCATTATTCCTTCCATCTCTCTTTCTATCTATTTTTCATCTCTCTCTTTCTCTCTCTCTCTCCATCTGTCTCTCTCTCCACATCACCTGGTGGTCTTTTTCTCTTTTGCTGTCCAGCTTTCAGCCTTACTCACTTTTGTCTGGTCTGTCTAGTGCTTTCTGTCTCTCTCTTTCTGTCTGTCTACTTGTTCCTCTGCCTCTCTCCTCTCCGTTGTCCTGAGGGCGTGAATGCTACCCTGGGGGTCAGGAGACATGGAGAGATAGAAAGAGAGTCAGAGACACTGACGAATACACACAGAGCGTGTGTGTGTGTGTGTGTGTGTGTGTGTGAGAGAGAGAGAGAGAGAGAGAAAGAGAGAGAGATACATGTGTTAATTAAGAAGTACAGATAGACAGATTGTCTAGCATTTCATCATTCATTCCATCTCTCTTTCCATCTATAGTTTTCATCTCTCTCTGTCTGTCTGCCTCTTTCTCCATCTTTCTCACTGTGTATGTGTGTGTGTGCGTGTGTCTCTCTCTGTCTATCTCTCCCCAACACAAAGGATTTATTAAAATATAAAAGGCGAGGTTAAGCACACGCTTCCCGTCTAAATGCTCAGGAGATGATTAGTGGCTAAATCCCACAGCTCACTCTATCTCTCATCCACAGATGGTGGAGGGATTTGAGCGATGGTTACCGCCCTCGAGGTCAAGACCTGATAGGTGGGAAAACAAGGGCCCTCGTTTGAAGTGCGCACTTCAGCTCATACGGACGCTCGGACAAAGAGGCGCGAGCGAGCGAGTTTGCGCATGTGCGGTAAAAAAATATATTAGTAATAAGAAAATACAATTCAATAAAACATTTTAAGAAATTATTAAAAATGTTTTGTCTATCAGTAGGTAAAATCATCCTGCATGAAGGGAAATAAGGGCATGATGAGGGGGAGAAAAGTCAATAAGTGTGTACACATTTCAGCAGATTGAGGAAAAGAGCTGCTTTTGGTCTGGAGCGCAATTTGACAAGTGACAGGGAGGGAAGAACAGTGTGATCAAGGGCACTTCATAAAAACACACGCGCACACGCACACACACACACACACACACAGACCCTGCCAAGGCTCTTGTCAGGATCCATGTCTGAGCAGGGAGGCTCCTAATCTGTGTTTGCTGTGGCTTCCCCCTCCACAGCATACACTCCCCAGGGACACGTCATGTGGGCTGGAGGGTCTTTCTTACCCTGACACATACACACACACACACACACACACACTCACGTTTCCTCCCCCTCCAACCAGCACCACCCTTGGTGATCACACGTGGCTTTGATCATCCTGAATACACACCTTGTTTGATCTAGAGACATGACAGCAATGTAATCACACACACGCACACACACACAGCATGTCATTTTAAACCGTAAACATAATCCATATTAAAGATTACACTTAACTAATGTGTAAGAATCATCTAAAATCTCTATAATTGTACGTCCCATTATAACGAATAAAAGGCTCTTGGATCTACTCAACCCCTCGACCTTGTTCCCTATGAACTGCGCCTCGCCCCGAGGCTACATCATTTCCTCACCTACCTACATTGTGGGAATCGTGCATTGTGAGATTTCTTCAGAAACGCCATCCATATTGTCCTGTACACTGCTAATCACTAACATGGCTGCTGAACCTGTTGAAATTAGCCATGTTGTCATCGCTAACTCCAATAACTGCACGATTAGCTTTAAATGAAAATATCTCATCAATTCTGAGGTAAATGTTGGTCTTTCCAAGAGTTTGGGATTATTTCTGCTGCTCCCTTGCCTTCACATCAAATAATGAATACTGTTTTTACTATTAGTCATTAGCTAGCTATACTAGCCAAACTAGCAACAGCTCTCTTCTGACCACGACGACTTTGTTTTTGTTTTGTTTTTTTTGTTAGTTTTTTTTTCTAGGTTAAAATAAAACACCTTTAAATAATATGGGAAATTCATTCTTCAGTAGACAGCTCTGTGAAAAACATGAGTTTCTTCAAATTCACAGCTAACCTTTGTTTAGCTAGTTAGCTAGCTAGCATAGAAGACATGCTCTGTCACTTGTATCTCTGTAGCATTGTAATCATGTGACTACCACCACGACGTGGCGAAGTATTTTTGTTAATAATTATATGTTCAAGGTGTGTTTCAGAGCCGGAAAAAAATTAAATAATAATAATAATAACAAAAAGATTACCTGATTAGCCGTGCACATTACATGATGATTTGTCACAAGATGAAAGAGTAAACTAGCAATGGAGTGCTTCTGTTCTGATGATTTTCATTTAGTATGTTCTGTTGGATTCTGTAACTTGTTTAAAAGAGAAATGAAAATGGATAAAGTTAATAAGGGTTATAATTTCCAGAAGATTGTTCTATGGATATCTAAGATATCTGTTATTATAATGTGATTATCTCAGACGCTGTACAAATACTTCATAAAATGATGTGCATGTACGCGTCTGAGAGTAAGCGACATAGTATGGAACGGAGACATCCTCAATCACCCCCCGGAAAGTCAACCATCAGCCGGAAAATTCATCAACGCTTACAGTTTTCAGGGATTCTCAAGGGCCAGTATTGCAGCATTATCGGGAAAAATGTACAACAATCAACAGTGCTAGGTACAGCGAGATGCTCATGATTGAAGAGCTGAAGACTAAACCTCAAATTAAACACAGAGGACTGCTATCCAAGGGTGTGTTGATCTTCCATGACTATACACGTCTGCACACTTCTACCCCCCCCCCCCCCCCCCACACACGCACAATTTTGCTTTGTGGTGTTGAAGAATCCTCCCTATAAGCTGATCTCGCTCCAACTGATCTGTTTGGTCCCCTGGAAGAAGATTTGGATCTGATGAAGAAGTGAAGACAGCGGTGCATTCTTGGCTCGCAGATCAGCCTAAAACATTGTTCAATACGAAATGGGAAATGTGAAAGGGAATACGAAAGCTTGTTGACAGAAGGACAAATGTGTATTATGATTATGTTGAAAATTGTAAGATTATGTAAGATTATATATATACATATATACACACAGTTTCAAATTCATATAGAATGATTTCTTTACAGACAGAGGATTGTACCTATTTTTGACTGGGTACTATATAAACGTACAATATAATAAATGCCATAACTGTGACAAACATCGGGTTTCCAGTTCGCACAGTATGAGAGGATTTGTTTAATTTTTCGAAAGCTCGAGTTTTCAAGTTTGGAAATTGTTTAAACACTAAACTTGGGAACGATGAACGAGGCAGAAACGGTGTTTATGAGGGGTGTGTGTGATTCAGAGGTACAGTAATCGCCAGGAACTCATTAACCACAAACCGCTGACTGTGCACTACGAGTTCCTCAAGGGTAGGAGGAGATCTGTCTCCACCTCTCACTGTCTCTTACTCTCCTGTGTCTCTCTTTTTATTTTTCTTCACGTTCTAGTAAAGCTCAAACACCCGGATGCCAGTTCTATCCCTACAGATCTTCCAACTGACAGTGTACAAACACAAGAAAGTGCAGACACTTGCGTTTTTTTTTTTCCACTTGAAACAGCTAGGCTGGGCTAATCCTGTCCTGGAGCAGGTGTAGTCAAACGAGTGTTACAAATCCAGCCCATACCTCACCCCTCCTTCGTCTCCTCACCCTTTTGACCCCTGGCGTTCTCTGTGTGAACTACCACCCCCCCCCCCCCTTTGTGAGCTTTCTATCATTCCCTGAATACGCACACATGTGCGCACACACACACAAACATGTACAGGTATATATATATATATATATAAAACACACACAGACATCTATATATAAACATAAAAGTGTACTTGGAGCCACATTTCCTGCTTGTTACTTCCTGAAGCGGCGTGAGTTTGTTAGTGCCTTCATACAGACATGCAAAACACTCGGCCATGCTAGAGCATGCAAACAAGGACAGGATGTGAGGACGGGGCGGTACAGGTCTGACCAGTTGTCTGTTTGTATAAACGAGCCACGTGTGTGTGTGTATGTGTGTGCGCGCGTTCGAGCCAGAGTATTTCAAAGCCTCTTTAAACAGGAATACATAAACAAAGATGCTGTATTTATTGCACTAACCGAACACACTGGAAAATCAACCAGTACCAAATACAGCAGTACCAAACGACAAGCTACCTAGCGGCCAGGAGCGTTCATGATCAGGGTTCGCTTTTCATTCAATTTCACGACAAGTCTCTCTCTTTTGTGCGCGCTCCTGATGATCGTTTGATAACCCTAAACACAAGATGTCAGTGATTTACCATGCACCGACAGATGTCTCCTTTGTGTGTGTGGTAAATGTGTGAGTGTGTAGCCTACATGCGTGGGGGTTGGTAGGTGGGTTGTTGTTTTGTGTGCGAGTGTGTGTGTGTGTGTGTATAGCATATGAGCTAGTGTTTTGGCTGCGATGGAAAATCCCGTTGTAATCCAGATTGAGGAGCAAGCATTGCAGATGTTAACTGCTTAAAGCTTTTAGTGTAACCTTCTGTAACTGAAGACTGAGACTGAGTGATGGATGTGACGCCTTTTACGCTTATAACCATCAAACTGTGGGCCGCGTCTAAACACCGTAATGGAATTTTTGGCACCATGAAACCACTCAACTCACTAGGACAAGGTCCAATTTTTAAACAGGATTGCCTACTGGCTGGAATTAACCTTACTACAATGGGCGTTCAAATCAAACCGGGACTTTTGATTGTGCAGAATAATAGCTAGCTTAAGAACTAGCTTTATTTCTTAATATAATCCCCTGCTACACTAATGCACTAATCCCAGCATTTCACTACTGCTTGGATTGCATCCAAGTAGAAAGTTTTCCAAGTGTGCTGGGGCGTACTAGACAGAATGCCAGCTTCATGTCTGAAACGCCGGCCTCCCAGGAACTCCTTTAATGTGTAAATGGGCTTGGATCGAGGTCAGGACTGTACATGGATGTGGCAATGGCTCACAATCGAGTTCCTGTAATGTGCAAGTAATGTTGGTGAATGATTGTGTGTACAGTTCCAACAGAAAGATACGTCTCTTCTGCAAGTTTACAACAAGTTATCCGTTGATTTTCAAGGATTGGGCGTGAATGTTCACCGGGACAACAGTATCATCATGCACAGACGTACGACCTTTTTAAGTCGTTTGCACCATGAACATGTTTTACTGTCTCATCACCGTACTGTGCTTGAAGTCTTCTGTAAATGTCAACCGCTTTTACACCTTCATTCATATGAAATTTCATCACAAGTCCCAGTTTGATTTGAACGTCCCTCATAATAGAAATGTGAAAGGCATTATTTTATGTTACTTCCATTCCCGCTTGCCCCCCAAGGCTTTCCAACGCTCCTGGTCTCGCCTGTAGACGCTGTGAATAATTACGGCCTCCACTTACACTCCGCAATATTTTCCGACTAATGTAGTTGATTCTATTTGTGAAAATATTGTATAAACACATTAGCCATTCAAACCACCGTGACCCTGACCAGGATAAAGCATTTACTTCTGCTGAGTGAATGAAAGCAGTAATTGCATCACACAGCCCTGTGCCAGCACCATAAAAGATCGCATGGTAATATCTGACTGCTCCCCGGAACATTATGCCCTCTCCGGCAACTCTTTTTTGTCTCATCCCCTCGATCTCAGTCCCGATGTCCACCTCAAGTTTCTATTGCTGTTCTTTGGCTAATTGGTTACGCATATTGCATAACACAATGGCTAAGACAAAAACAAACAACTAAAAAACAGTCTGACATATTTGTTGTAGTGAATGATTCCCATAGACAGATTAAAAAAAAATGTTATCTTATTAAATTCTACTGATAACTATTTCTACTATTTACTATTGTGTGTGTGTGTGTGTGTGTGTGTATACACACGCTTTTTATAGATATCCATCCATCCATCTAGGAACCTCTGCAGTCCAACTAGGGACTGTGGAGACCAGTGGTGACCACTGCATTTATTCCCATTTTGTCCAACATTCACACACTCATTCACACTCTACGGGCAATTTGGGAACGCCAATTAGCCTAATCTCTATGTCTTTGAGCCCAGAGGAAACCCACCAAGCAAGGGGAGAACATGCAAACTGCAAAACGGCGACAGTGCTAACCACTAATCCACTGTGCCGTAAAAAAATAAATAAATAAAAAATTAAGGTTATGGAGTGGCCCGGACTTAACTTCAATTGAAATCCTTAAACAGGCCAGTCATGCTTGAAAACTTTCCAATGTGGCTGAATCAAAACAATTCTTTAAAGAACACCAGGCAAAAAAAAGACCTCCACGGCGTTGTGAAAGACTCACTGGCAGTTATCACAAACGCTTGATTGCAGTTGTTGCCGCCAATTGTGGCGCAACCAGCTAGTAGGTTTAGGGCGCACTTACTTTTTCACATAGGGCCAGGTAGGTTTGGACAGCATTTATCCATTAATAATTTTTTTTTAATGCATCTTGTATTTACTCAAGATATCTTTGTGTAATTTGTTTGATGAATTATTTAAGTGTGAAAACACTTTATTCATGGCACACAATATACAGCACAGACCAAAAGTTTGGACACACTTCAAAGAGTTTGAATTTGTATTATGGCAAGAAAAAAGCAGCTAAGTAAAGAAAAAAAACGAGTGGCCATCATTACTTTAAGAAATGAAGGTCAGTCAGGTAGTCAATGTGCAGCTTGTATAACAGGATGGATTTACTGTCCTCTGAAAATAACTCAACATACAGCCATTATTGTCAAAATATCTGGCAACAAAAGTGAGCACACCCAGAGTGATAACAGCTGTACTGTACATCTTTAACCATGCAAAGTCACATGAACTATTCATCAGGTTCATGTGTATGTCAATGGCCGAGTATGTCTCCAGACCTGAACCCTATTGAGCACCTGAGGGGCGTCCTCGCCTGCCCTACCGCAAGGTGGCGAAGCGCCGTGTGTCTAACATCCAGCAGCTCCGTGACATCATTATGGAGGAGTGGAAGAAGATCCCACAACAACATGTGCAGCTCTGGTGAACTCCATGCCCAGGAGGATTGAGGCCGCGCGAGATAACGATGGTGCTCACACAAAATATTGACACTTTGGACAGTTGAGACATGTTCACTTAGGGTGTTCTCATTTTTGTTGCCAGTTGTTTATACAATAAAGTCTGCATGTTGAGTTATCGACAGTAAATCTGTGCTGCTATACAAGCTGCACAGTGACTACTCTAAAGTAAGTATATCCAATTTCCATTTCTATAGTATTGTCCCTGGAGAACATATACAGAAATTGTAATTGTTTGCTGAAGTGTCAGGGGTGTACTCATTTTTGTAAGACTATTTACAAATACAAAAAGCCACAATAAATGCTGACTTTTTGTGCCTTGGTGAAACAGCACACATGTTTGCGGGCATTAGGTAAATGTTATTTCACAAGCAATTATAAGGCATAAGACACACAGTGTCATCTGGTGGATTCTGTTAACATAGTATATATATCTCAACCGAGTGGTAGAGATGGCTCAATCAGGTTCAGTTCAGTACATTTTTCAATATGAAGTGGCGACTAAAAATGCGCTCTACCGAAAAGCTGAGCAGAAGCTCTTTGTCAATATGGCTTTTTGTCAGTAATTTAACATCAGTAAATACTAATATCAGTGATGATATTGTAAACAAAGTAATGTTCATCCATGATGAACGCAATAATGACTTCACAGCACTGCAATGACAATGCAGTCACTCGCACTGTCATGTTGTCACTCTGAGCATTCCAGTTGAAAAACCCGAGCTCCTGTTTGGGCACGTCTTGTTGTCGTGAAATGCGAACAGATGGTTTTGTAAACGCACATACAGTCTTTAAACAAATGCGTCATTTGCAATGTCTGTATGTACATTCCTTGATTTTTTTTATGGAAAGTACCCAGTACTGGTGAACTTACACATGAGCTAGTCTTGGTAATCATAGGTCAGTTGTGTTTATCCCACGGGGCTCCTACTTTAAACGTATCAGGACCTAATTAAATGATCTCTTCTAGGCTTATTCAGTCCCGATTTGACGTTTGTGTTTATTTCTGCCTGGGTAGCGTAGCAGACTTGAAGTCTTGGACATTTACATGTCAATCAAATGGACTAATTAGAGGACTTTTTAATGAGCAACGCCCACCCACAGAGTTCAGTCAGATCAGCAAGTACAGCTAGTGCTCGAGTGGAGTTTCATCATATTTCCAGCTTGTTATTTTCACTCGACACTCAAGTTTTTGGTATCGTAACCGGCATCAGGAACATCTGCATTAGTTAATATTTATGCCATCCGTGACTAAAAATAGTCGCTCTCGGTGGTTTACACTCAAGAGACCCGAATTCAATAAATATTCATTCATTTTTTATATTACTTTCATAAACTGTCAATTCATGTGAGTGTTAATTACTTACACTGCTCACAGTTAATTCATAGTGAAATATTAAATTCTTTATGTTAACCATCAAGAGCAAATAAATCTAAGGATATTTTCATAATGGTCGTTGTAGATCCATTTCCTTTTCCTATTTAAAAAAATAACATTACTACTAAAAGTAAATCATACGCTGAGGAGCATCATTACCTGACGGAAAGACTAAATTTAAACGATTGTTTAAAACCTCTACACTTCAGCAGACCTAATACGTACGCTACGCTAACCCATCATGCACACGTTAGTCCAATTTCATGATAATGCGTGACTGGTAATAACAGGTAATTGGTCACAATCAGCATGCATTATAAACTAATGATGCATTACCGACAGGAGGAACAAAAAAAAAAAAAAAAAAACCTTCACACTTTCACAGCCTCGTATGGTATTGATTAGAGCGAACAATAGCGTGGCGGGGAGCCTCGGCCATCGCTGCAGGCGAAGAAGGGAGGAGACGAGGTCTTCGGGGATAATATGGTGCAAACAAAAGGATTTCGCACCTTCCTCTGGCCCCCTGCATGGGGTTTAAGGGGGGAGAGGAGACGGAGGCGGGCGCTCGTCTGTCTGTCTGCGAGGTAAATTAACTGTGGAGCGTGGCACGAGGGAGATTCCAGCACTAGTGTGACTCCGGTGTTAGCACTGGATCATTAAGGATGATCATAATGCACTAATAATACACGTTATCACATGTACCGTTGGAACTTTATTTCACGTACCTGTTTGGACTCGTGTATGTGTGAATTGGCAGGTGACCATATACAGGGGAATAACCTGTCAGATGAGTGTACTGTGGCAAACAGTCAAAAAGAAAAAAAAATCAGGCCATAATAGTGTTCGTTCTGCCTTGAATATATATAATCAAAACAACATGAACATGATTTCATTTACATTTTAATTTTGTTTTCCGTCAAATATCATGTTGTGCAAAATGGTTGCTTAAAGGCATTTAATACCTTTAAAAGGTCTACAGTGTTTCCCACAGGTCTGAAATACACTTGCAGTGATACAGAAAGGGACGGGCGGCATTATGGGCTGCTACACATAACAACCAACAAATACATCAGACCTTTAACACAAGATTTTGATTTATTTCATTTTTTTTATTCATTTCACATTTCAGAGGTCTAATTTACTAACCCTCCCCTCCATCTACCCGTATGTGAGGAGTAAGACCAAGTAAAAAAAAAAACGATAATTAATATAGATGCAAGCAGCAATGAGCGGGACCAAGCACCCTGTGCCACCTTTACCCCTTTGTCGGCATATATGTTTAAGGCTTTGTCATGGCTGACCAGTTTGAGATATCAAGAATCCCTCCACAACTTTGCATCTTCGATGTCCTTAGATCACTTCAGCCTGGATTGGTGGCGATCGTATAAATCCGCTAGGAGGAGTATACCAAAATCCATTGGGTGCGTTTTACAAACAACTCAAACTAACTGACTTCCTGTTGAGTTGAGACCATGACATGCAATGGGAAAATTGTTCAGACCAATGAGCTCTAAACGTGTACCAGGGTTCATTTGAATATGTGCAAGTGTGTATGAGCTATGCGGCAAAATCTCGTGTGAGGGCCCAATGAGACGCCTGGGGCCCAAACTCTCAGGCAACCTAATGGGAGCAGATTCCAACCTGTTTCACACGTTTTTGAGCATGTTAAGACTTCAAAAAAAGCCCAGATGCTGGAAAAAAAAATTCCTTAGAAGAACAAGTGAGCCCTCGCACACTATGATGACGAAGGGCCGATGTCATAGTGCTTGGTCCCTAACTCAGCACTGTGACATCAGCCCTATGTGTTTGTCAGAGCATGTAACCCTTAAAACCCTTAAATGTTTTAATAAATATACATATGGATAGGGGTCAGGATTGTGTAATATAGAGCGACGCATCGTTTTTTCCAGAACAACCCAGGCAATATGATGAACTGAATTCTATTTCATTTTATTATACATTATTATACTATACAAGCATGACCAAGAACAAAAGGGTCACATAAGCAAATAAGCAGCTCAGATTCATAAGATCATGTGTTGTGTCTATGAAAGAAAAAAAAATAATAATTTTTTTAAAATAAATCTAATAATAATAATATGACCTCTAAATTTTTGCGACGTCATTCCCATATTCCGTTAGCAGTAAATGTACACGTTTTAAAAGTAATGATAACTTTAGTTGACATAGCAGGGAACCCAAATGCACAGTTTGATGTCTGCAGCCTCCCCCATCGATACATACCAGCAGGACTTCAGTATAAGCAGCTGTTTTTTTTAAATCGGTCATTGACCAGTGCCGTTTTGCTGCGTGGAGCCATGCTGATGAGTTTTAAGGTTTTAAATAAGAGCACGTTCAGCGCACAAAACTGTGTTTCTCTGTAGAACACGTGCAGTACGCTTCTTATTCTGTTTACTGCAGCTGGCATCCGCTGCATTTAATGCCTTTCAGTACACCGCTCTCGCTGTAGCAGAATAAACAGGAATAAACGCGGAAGTGCGAGAGGAAACTGTCCGCTGTTAGCTAATCGATTGTGGATGGCGACGTCCTCTAGGAAAAGGGTGGGCAAGTATACTTGGGCGGATGTATACTTGGATGTATGTGGACTCTAGGATAGGATACTCTACGTGTGAGTAACACTGGTCTGGATTTGTCTCTTCAAAAAAAAATACTTCTGTACTGTGATTAATCTGAAGCACGTAAGCTTGTACGTGTAAGGGTAACTCATTGAAAATTAAGCTAGTGCTAACCGCTAATACCAGGAGCAGCCATGTTAATCTGACGTCACTCGACTGAGAAGACCGTCCCGACTATCTGAGAAGGAATTTCCGAGCAGAAGGGGCATTTTGTACAGATTGGAAGAAGTTTTGCTGGGGGCCTCGAGTTTTCAGGACGTTTATGAAAATGTCAAATCTCACCGTACAGAACTTGCGCGGAACCTCTGACGGACAAAGCGCTTTGAGTCTTCCTAGCGTGTGGGAGTCTGTTTTGAATTGTCATGGTTTTCAAAGAGATGAGAACGTCTGCCCTACCTGGTTTGAAAGTGGAAAAGATAAAAAGAACAAGACGAAGAAGAAATGAAGCAGAACTCTGGTAAGGGTTGGAGATAAGCTAATAAGGAAATTAATTAAGAATGACTGAAAAGGAGCTGTAATGGCTTAAAGGGGTTGTTTGGGTTCTTTCTTTCAAGTCTGTCTTAAATCAAAAATGAGGTGCACATACAGTAATGTACATTACCGTGGGTCTTATTTGTTGGAAGTTTCCGTGAAGGTTGTCACCTGGAGTGTGAGAATCGTTCCATGCAAAAATGCATTCCAAAGACTCATACGAAGCTTCTGCAGTCCCGCTGAGCTACATCGCGATGGTCTCTTCATCATCAAGGTTAGGCTGTATTTTACGAGGGCTCACCTCTCATATCTTCTAGTCCGAATCGTTCGCTCTTTTGAATCCTTTGCACTGCATGGAGTCTATGAGAGTGACGTCACAAAAGATCGAACGACTCGGACTTGGAAGACCCCATTGAGGGGGGACCGTTCAATTCATACAGAGGGTTTGCGATGCTTTGCGCACGTAGAAAACGAACTAATCACTCTCCGAGACTGCTCCTTCTTCTGAGTCACGTTAAAAAACAATGAATCGTCCATGAACGACCCATCACTAGCATGTACCACCCGCCAGTTACTTCGGGGTCACGCGAAAACGTTCTCGTTATATTTACAATGGCTGGACTTTTCCCGGATAAGCACCACAGTGGAAATTTTATTCTTTTCTTTCCCTGGGAAAGAAGAGCTAGGACGTAGGTATACGTTACACTCGAGCGTAGCTTAATTGTTGGAGACCGGCTGTCGGAATCACTGTGCATCACATCCAAGTTACCAAGACTTACTGTAACGTACTGTAATGTAATGTTGATTTAAGACAGGCTGGGGGAAAAAAAACGAGAGAACCATCCCTTTAAATAAAGCACTGCAATGCTAGCAAAAACTTGCGTTCGGTAAATAGCCAGGTCTATATAATATTAATTATTTAGCTAGGTTGGTATTATTATTTTTGTAGGAATTCTCATTTTGCTCAGATTGCCTTGATAGCTCGGTCTTATAAGTATATAAAGATGCGATGTCCTGCTGGTTACGCAAATCAATCCAGCGCCACATCTAACACTTGCGTGATATTGCGCGTGTGTAATATTAGCATTCGTCGAGATTGAGTCTTTTGTACTGCTGGTTCTCTCAGTTTCTCTGCATTTCACTTGTTTTGTTGCCAGTTCGTTGGAAACGCGTTCTTGCATCACTCGTTTCACCGTCGGCTCCTCGGCGCTTCCACTGAATTCGACTCGACTCATAAGTCACCGCGGATATAAATGTTGAAACAGCGCAGAAATCGTTTTTTCGAAAGAAAAGAAAAGCCTCACTGCCGGTTGTTATAAATTCGGCAGGACACCAAGAAACATGTTAAATAATTCAAATCTCTGCAAGAATTCGAAACGAGTATTATGGGTATTAACAACGTGTTTAATGTGTGTAATATACAGGAGGTTCTGTCTCGCGAGCCGTCGGACGAGAGCCAAAGCGAAGGGATTATTAAGAAGAAACACACTAATGAGGGAGGTTGAAATCCACTAATCCACAAACTAGTGAGGAGAGAGAGACAGACACAGGGAAGAGTAATGATGGAGAACGAGAGGGAGGGAAAGAGGAGAGGAGATTGTTAGTAAGAAAACGACGAGCCTAAAGCTGAAACAGGAAGGGGAAATTAAGCTAATGGTTTGCATCCAAAGACTGATTTTCCTGACTCAAAAAGAAGGACTGATGACAATATGTAAAGGCGAGGGGGGAAAAATCGGTTTATCAGCGCCGCAGATGACTGGAGCGGAAACACAACCCAGAGGTGACGGAGATCATCCATCCTGACACACCACTTCCTTAATGAGCGCGCGTGTGAACCGGCAAAACATGCAGAAAGTGCTATTACTGCTGCTTATATGAAACTGCATCGCATCTCTGCTGGTCCTGTGCTGTCAGAATCCCGGCGAGGACCAACCACTGAGCTGGTGAAAATGAGCCAAATAGCTGCGAGACACAGCTCTGACTCTTCTGGTATACACATCTGAGACACAGGACTAAAGCGGCATGCTAAGATCATTGCAGGAACCAGCAGCATGAGGTTTCAGCAACATCCTCACTACTGTATATATATACATACATACATATGTCAGAAGACCATGTCCTGCATAAAGCAAAGAAAACAACCAGGGAAATTGTTGAAACTGCAAAAATTGGGTTAGGATTTGAAAATCGCATTATTAAAATGTGGAAGGATTGTGATGAACCATCACCTTGGAGGAAGAAATGTGGTCCGAACAACATCCTGAATGAGCCTGAAGGGAGATGATTTAAACACTTAGTGAAATCAAATTGTCAAATAATAAAACAACAGCTGTATGTCCTTAAGAAAACCACTTATCAGAGCAGCTAATCGGAAAAAAAGGCTTACATTTGCTTGGGAGCATAAAGAATGGACTTTAAAGCTTCGATTAAATGCCATATGGGCAGATGAAGCGACACACCCGTCATTCCTAGTGTCCACTGTACAAGCCACTGAAGGCAGTGTTATGATCTGGGGTTGCTTCAGTTGCTCAGGTCTAGACTCAGCAACGTTATAAAGCAATAAAATGATGTCCGCTGACGACCTGCATGTACCGAATAACCAGGATTTTTTCACCTTCCCTGAAGGCACGGCCAGGATTCATTGGGCTCAAATTGTGAAAGAGCGGTTCAGGGAGCACGAGATATCGTATTCACACATGGAGCGGACACCACCGACACCACCGTCTAGACCTTAACCCTTATTGAGAATCTAAGCATTGTTCTGGAGAAGGTTCTATGCAGCGGTGCGACTCTCGCATCATCACTACAAGACCTCGGAGAAAAATAAATGCGACTCTGGACTGAAATAAATGTTGTGACGTAGCGTGAGCTCATTAAACCAACGCCATGTCTGTAATCACAGCAAAAGGCAGTCCAATGAAATATTCGAGGGTGAGATTTTATTTAGCTTTTGGCCCGGGCAGTCTGTAACACCACTGTTTTGAATGACATTTGCACAGCAGTGGCGTAAAGCTGCATTCTACTACATCATGATATTAACAGCTGGTTAAATCATTTGCATTTTCTGTTCGTCTGACAATAAAGACTATTTTTATTTTTATTCTAGGTGAAATTCAGTCTTAATAAACACAAACTCTCTACAGTGAGAAAAAAAAAGTATTTGCCCCCTTTCTGATTTTTTTATTTATTTATTTTTTTTGCATATGTGTCACACTCAGGCGGTGTAGTGGTTAGAACTGTCGCCTTGCACCGCCAGGGTACGGGTTCGATCCCCGGCCAGGCTCGATTCCCGTCTCTGTGTGCATGGAGTTTGCATGTTCTCCCCGTGCTTGGTGGGTTTCCCCCGGGTACTCCGGTTTCCTCCCACAGTCCAAAGACATGTAGGTTAGGCTAATCAGCGTTTCCCAATTGCCCGTAGTGTGTGAATGAGTGTGTGTGTCTGTGCCCTATGATGGATTGGCACCCTGTCCAGGGTGTACCCTGCCATGTGCCCTAAGTCTCCTGGGATAGGCCCCAGGCCCCCCGTGACCCTGAATACAGGATTAAGCGCTATAGATGATGAGTGAGTGAGTGTCACACTTACATGATTCAGATCATCAATTTAAACATACAATCTAATCACAAAGATATAATCTAATTTACAATCCAATCTAAAACTACAATCTAATTTACAATCCAATCTAATCACAAAGATAACCCGAGGAAATACAAAATGCAGTTTTTAACTGATGATTTCATTTATTAAGGGAAAAAAGCGGTCCATGTGAAAAAGTAATTGCCCCTCCAAACCTAATAACTAGCCACCCTCGGAGGCGGGAACAACTGCAATCAAAGCGTTTGCAATAACTTGCAGTGAGTCTCCCGTGTCGCTTTGGAGGAATTTTGTCCCACTCTTCTTTGCAGAATTGTTTTAATTCAGCCACATTGGAGGATTTTCGAGTACGAACGACCTATTTATTAAGGATCTCAATCGGATTTAAGTCTGGACTTTGACTAGGCCACTCCAAAACCTTCATTCTGTTTTTTCGAGCCATTTAGAGGTGGACTGGCTGGTGTGTTTCAGGTCATTGTCCCGCGTCACCCAGGTTTATGTACAGAAACTCATATGTTACATCATTCATTCGTCGCAACAAAAGGGGGTTTGGAATGTTAAAATGATTCCCTTGTAAAATAAATATGCAATATGCTCGGCTTTATGCAAAGGCTCTCTGAATGCAAATGCTGCAGAATGAACACTGATTCATAGCGCATGCAGAAACTGAAAAACACCATTTTCTCTCTAAACCATTTTATAACACTTTAACGTATTATGAGCCAGGTTAGTGGTTCGGATCGGGTATTCCTGTCACCCCTTACATGAGATTATTACCATCTGTCTGGTTTTCTGAAAATCTCAGCATCATAAGCTTTTATCTAAAGATGAATAAGGAGTTGGGATTTTAATACACTTTTCACTTCCCTGTTTCTGTTCTCACCCATGACGCTGTTATTCCACCACGCGCTGCTCCATGACTTGTCAGGATTCTGCAACTCTTCTGATTTATGACTAAAATGTTACTAAAATCCGTGACACACACCGCACCACGGTTTAACAGCTCAGAATCGATTTATTTTTTTTAATCTTGTATGCGCACGATGATAATAAGCCAAAGAGCTCATTAAAAAAATAATAAAAATCATAGTTAGCCGTTGAATTGTAAAGAAGGTGGATGTAAAGCGATCCAGGTTTCCAGGCCTCCACGGTAATTCGTATAGTAAACATATGAAATTACACTTCCTCAGAAGGGAGCGAGAAATTCCTTCTGCACCCAATACGTCACTCAGCGGAGGCTTTATACCCCCCAGATTACCCATAAAGCTTTGATGCTGTTTAATCACTTCCACAAAAAAACATACATGTCTGTGGATGGACTGAAGCGAGCGGCAACACTATGGAAAGCCAATAGGTTCAAAAAACTAAACAAACGTGGACTGTTTGTTTGTTTGTTTGCTTTTTTACGCATTGACTCACATAATTAGTTATTATCTAACATCAATACCCAACATTATTATAACGTTCACGCTTACGACCTACCATTGCCATTGTGTTTATCCATGTGCGACATGTGACGTACCACCCACACACACGTTCTCACACACAGATACGCACAACAAACAAAACATCTCTGAGGCACAGTGAATGCGACGTTTCAGCGCTCTATCTTGCAATTACAGCAAGAGCCACGGATACGCTTCTGTGGTTTCAGTAAATGCTCTACCTGGATTTCCAAGCAACTGGCGTCCTGTCGGCCGTACCAGCAACAGCACCGGTAATAAAAGACTCGACAAGCAAGAAAAACAACCGACGAGCATTTTCATATTCTGATCTTCACTGGTTCATCAAATGTACATAAATAAATAAACAAACAAACAAACAAAAAAACTCTTTTGAATTAGAAGTGTGTGGACTCGTATCTGCGCTGATCCACCAGGAACACCGCTGCGAAATGAGGATGTGTAATGATCTGTTCTATTAACCCTCAGAGAACAAATAAGAATTAAATGAACAGGTTCAAATGAAAGCGTTTAACACGTAATGAAGTAGCATTAAAAAAAAAATTTAAAAAAAACATTTTATCAGGTTTCAGACAGATACGTGTCAAAGGAACATGTAGTCATTGTCTAATTAGGAAAAAAAAAATTACTGTCATATTTAAAGTGCACGGAAGCATGAAATCGTCTTCTCTGAAAAGGAAAAAAAAAAAATCCTGATACCGCTCATGTTTTGTGCCGTTCCACATCGTCTGATTTGCTGTGTTTAGCGGCAAAATGACATAAATCCATCTTAGCAGTTTTGAGAATAATAATATACAGTAATTATTATTATTGGAATTAATTATAGTAATAAGTATAGTAATTATCATTACTTCATTTATTTATTTATTTATTGTTCATTTCTTGTTTAGTTTTTTTCCACAAAAGAAACGAGAAAATATTTTATGCATGTTTTCTTTGGCTCATAAAGATGTTAAAAAGCACAAATGTCAAAATATTATGTCAAAACTGTTTTGGTCACAGGCAGCACGATGACCTTTGCCTCACACCTTCAGGTTCTGGGTTCGATTCCCGTCTTGGGTCTGCATGCATGGAGTTTGCATGTTCTGGGTTTCCTCCGGGTACTCCAGTTTCCTCCCACAGTCCAAAGACGTGCAATAGGTTAACTGGCATTCCCAAATTGCCCATAGTGTGTGTGTGTGTGTGTGTGTGTGTGTATGTGTGTGTGTGTATGTGTGTGTGTGTGCCCTGTCCAGGGTGTACCCCACTGCTCTCACATATGGACTGGACGTTTAGTATCAATAATATTATGTTAGAGATTTTTATAACTGCATACTGGCACCGAATTAGAACAAGGTGCTGAAAAACCCTTTTTAATTACCAACAACCTTCACCAGTATCGGTTTCGCTTCACTTGTTGATGGCTTCCAAACTTCCTCGTGGCTTCAACATTCTCCCAAATCCAGTGAATGCATTTAGTTTACTCAACCGCATTTTGTTCAGAAGCTTGTTTCGCTTCCACTTTGTGGATGTGTCGCGGTCGGCTATTAAACGCCTTCATTCACAGCTCTGTTTTGCTATGAACATGTTCAAGATCAAAGCTGCTTAATGAAGCACATGTAGCATTTCCTTTAAATTAAAAGTTTTGCTTTTGTTTGCCCGAGTAAAATAATTGGCCAGAATGAGCAAAAGTTCACATTTTTTTCTTTCTTCTTCTTTTTTTTTTTTTTCATTTTGCAGTCAAACCGTTTATATAAAGCTTGATTTTCATGCCACTTCACTGTCTCGTCTATCACACATCATCAGCAGTGAATAAGAAGGAGCATGTGAAATAAAAATTGACATGATTATTTAAAATCAGCCTTAGGGTGATACAGTAAATAATCCACCTCGTTCATATTCTGTATCGCACCTACGCCTTCTCAATCCCTGCTGAAGATGTGGTGCCTAATGCCTCCCCAAATGGAGTTAAATTAGGGTGTAATCACCTGCTACATGACTGTCACTGATATCCTGCATGCAAAAAAAAAAAAAAAAACCCAAATAACCCACATATTAACAGCAAACAGCCTGCACTATACAGTACACTGCATAACGTCCATTTGGGCCATATCTGACCGCGTGTATAGACGTGAAAAAAGATTTAATGTGTAACATTGTATGCTTTAAACTTGTATGCAGCTGGATCCAATATTGCACATCTTACATCTCTTGCATGTTGTGAGTCTCTATGTTTAATTTAATATTTTAATATTTCACTAAACACCCACATTCCATAATATTGTATTACACACTCGCGCACTCTAGGATTTCATTCGGTCACCTTACAGCTTTGATTACAGCACACACTCTGGTGTCCTGTTCGTGTGTGTAAATGATAACTCATGCTCCCAGAATCACAACTCTTTCACAATTTGAATCCTGGAGGTTGCCTGTACCATCTGGAAAGAAAAACTCAGACGTCATGATCACCTGGTCGTTCATTTTATTGCCACATAACGTTGCTGAGTCTAGACCTGAGCAACTGAAGCAACCCCAGAGCACAACACTGTCACACAGAGGTTCGTACAGCGGACACAACGCACGATGGATGCATCGCTTCCCATCTTACCCTGACACGCCCATCACTCTGGAATCAATCTGATCAATTTGTGGGTCAAACTCATCAGACCACATGACCTTTCTCCATTCTCATCACGTTGTGTGGGTGTGTGTATGGAAATGCTCTCACTTTCACTATTAAACACAGCTCTGCTTTTTACTGTTGATTTTTTTCACCATGCTGCTTGACCAAGAGTTTAAGTCATCTCCAGGCTTTCTTTCCGTCTTCCACGAAGTTGATGGTTCAGCACTATCCTTCTAGTATCCTAAGCGGCATTATGCTTCCACTATTCAGCACTATACAAAGTTATGATTATTTGTTAAAAATCTCCCTAACTGATTTCTTAGATTGACACAACCCAATAATTTGACCCTTCTGCAATGTCTGGAGATTTTAAAAATTTTGGCCAGGCAGTGTGTCTATATGTTAGCCCAATCCAGTGACAAGTCAGTAGACCCTCTGTGTTACTCCTGGAGGTTTGTGTCAGAATTGGCATCAACTGCAAACTGTGTAAATACACAAATACACAGCATTGATGCACGTTAGTCAGCCCATTTCTAAAAGCTGGCCATAGTGTTGCTTAAATACCCATGTATGTGTGTATGTATGTATGTATGTATGTATGTATGTACAGTATGTATTTATGTATGTACAGTATGTATGTATGTACAGTATGTATGTATGTATGTACAGTATGTATGTACAGTATGTATGTATGTACAGTATGTATGTATGTATGTATGTATGTACAGTATGTACGTATGTATGTATGTATGTACAGTATGTATGTACAGTATGTATGTATGTATGTACGTATGTATGTATGTATGTACAGTATGTATGTATGTATGTACAGTATGTATGTATGTACAGTATGTATGTATGTATGTACAGTATGTATGTATGTATGTACAGTATGTATGTATGTACAGTATGTATCTATTGATCTCTGAATGAGCTCTGTGAATGTGTTCCCATGTATTTGTGAATATGTTTTCTACAATGTAAACTTATTCACAAAACTACAATGCATATATTATGTATACATTTTATAATTTTATAGAGGCCCAAATGTTTACATTCTTCAACAGTTGTTATCCATGCGCTTTTTTCAAACTGAAAAATGTAATTATGGCAGCGATGCGTAGAGTTGTGTTTCCTCTAAAAGTGTACCATCGTTCGTGCTATCATGTGACCACCAGAAGCACACACACACACAAAAGTGTGTGTGTGTGTGTGTAGTGGTATGGTTGCTTAGTGGTTAGCACTTTCGCAGCACACCTCCAGTTCCTGGGTTCGATTGCCACCGCTGGTCAGTGTGTGTGGAGTATTGCCTGTAGTGTGTGAATGTGTGTGTGAGTGTTGCCCGGAGGACCTACCACAGTTGTACAAATGGGTCATCGGTGGCCCCCGCGGCCTCCACTACAGAGGTTCCTTGATGGATGGATATACAGTACACGTCTACTGTATACCACTTATCCTGTAAAGGGGCGTGGAGCCTATCCCAGGTGGCACAAGATGGGGTACACCAGTCCATTTCATGGCACAAACATACACACACACACACACTCACACGCTCATTCACACACTACGGGAACGCCAATTAGCCTAATCCGCATGCCTTTGGACATGTGGGAGAAAAACCGGCGTACCAAGTGGAAACTCCACGCACACACAGACCCGAGATGGGAATCGAACCCCGCCCCAACCTCAATGCTGCTCTTTCTATCCATATACACACAAACAATTTGAATCTCTGCCATTTAACATCCAAGACTCGTCTGAACTTGGAAGAAGAAGAAGAAGAAGAAGGAAAAAAAACGCACCGTGTGTGACTTCTTTACGTTTTCTGACACCATTGGCGTTCCATATGAAACTCTTAAAAGAACTCATCAGTATGTGAAGAGACTCAAACCGAGCTGCTGCTGTCTCTCTGTCTCAGCTGATGGAGTGTCAGCTCTGGTCCTACAGGATCATGATGGTATAAACTAACTAGATAACTAATCCAGATATTCTCCATGTCTCACTTTTATACAAATGTCTCAGTGTCATAATTGTTTTTTTTATATATAATAATAATAAAGAATCCAGTGAAGTTGCGGCTCTAATCAGCCTCTGATCCTCTGTGTGTGTGTGTGTGTGTGTGTGTGTGTGTGTGTGTGTGTGTGCAGCTGTCTGCTCGGGTTAAAACTGTCAGTTAGTGAATCCGGGAGTGTGTGTGTGTGTACATGTGTGTGTGTGTGTGCGCGCGCGCGCGCTGAGAGATCATCTCCTCTTACCTTCCGCACTTCTCCACAGGCTGTTTGTGTCCGCAGTTTGTTTGCGGGTTTTTTTTTTGTTTTTGTTGTTGTTCTTCACCGCAGCAGCCCGGTTCGGTCCAGTCCAGCCTCCCTGCTCCCCGCATACGCCGGGGGAAAAGAAGAAGAAAAACTTCCCCGAGCCACAGCGGATCAAGGACTGCAAAAAACACCCACAATGCAACACGTGGAGGTGGATGTAAGGGAGGAAACAAGTGCCCGAGCGTTCCGCGGGAATCGCGCGCGCAGTGCGGGGAAGAGCGGCGCGCGCGCGCGCGCGACTCCAGCGGCACCACGCGGCCTGCGGTGGAGCCGTTTATGAGGTGACGGCAGTGGCGTGATCACATCATCAGCGGTGTAATGATGCGTGAGAATGTCTCTGACTGACTGACTGTCTACCTGCCCAGAGAGAGAGAGAGATGATGAGGGACAGATGATAGAGATAAAAGAGAGAGAGAGAGAGAGAGAGAGAGAACGTGAGAAAAATGAAAAAAAAAAAAAAGTATGGGAAAGGTTAACGAAAGTGAGAGAGAAACAGAAAAACATCAAAAAACGAGAAAGATGAGATAAAGAAAGATGTAAAAGAGAAAGACTCATAGTAGATGACAGATGAAAGAAAAAGAAAGATTGAAGTCTATTATAGCTATCCAACTTAACCTTACCCAAACTACCCTACGCCCACCCAATCTGCCCCTACCCTATCTAATCTAACCCAGCCCAATCCATCCTAATTACCAAACCTAATCTGCCCTTAACCAATCTAATATAACCGAACCCAATCTTAAAATATAGTTGCAAGCAACGATGACGGGCGCAAGCACCCTGTGCCATCACCACCCCGGGCGCATCACACAACCTGTGTTATTCGAGTGTGTTAAGACCTCGAAAAAGCCATCGAAAAGGTGCATGTATGTGTGTTTGTGTGTGTGTGTGCGTATGCACGCATTAGTGTGTAAGGGTTAGTGTGTGTGAGAGTGAGGGAGAGAGGTGTGTGACGTGTAGATGTGTCAGTCTGTGTGTGACGAGTAAATGTGCTTGTGTTTGTATGGTTTGAGTCTGTGTGTATTAACATTAGTGATGTGTGTGTTAACATTTGTGATGCGTATGTGTGTACAATAGGCCGCAGGTGCTGGGAGAAAAGCCTCACACTATGATGTTCCTGAACGTGATGTCACAGAAGGTGTCACTGCATATATGGTCACTCAATACAATGCCACACAGAAAGTTATTAATCACTTTTGGGCGTATGTTTAAGACATTAGCACGGCTGACCCGTTTGAGATATCGAAAATCCCTCCGCAATCCTCAATGTCTTTAGATCTCTTTGGCCCAGTTTGGTAGCGATTGTATAATTTCCCTAGGAGGAGAATATCAAAATCCATCAGGTGAATTTTGTGAAAGTTGTTTGGCTCGATGAGCTCTAAATGTGTACCGAGTTTCGTGTGCCTAAGTGAAAGTGTGTATGAGCTAGGCGGCAAATTCTCGTGAGGGGGCCCCTTTGGGCCCCGGGCCACGAGACTCTCAGGCATCCTAATGGCAGCAGATTCCAACCTGTCTGCCAAGTTTCATGAGTTTTTGAGCATGTTAAGACCCTCAAAAAGTCCAAAAGGGTGGAAAAAAAATAATAATCCTAAGGAAAACAAGAGGGCCCTTCACACACTATGACGACATAGGGCTGATGTCATAGTGCTTGGACCCTAATAACAACCCCAATCTACCCAACCCAACAGAATCTGCCCTAGCCCAACCCAGTCTCCCCACATCCAATCCACACAAGCAAACTTAACCTAACCCAATTTTCACTTACCAATCTAAACAAACCCAATCTACCCCAACCCAACAGAATCTGCCCTAACCCAAATCAGTCCAAACCAGCAGCTCAGAAACCCCTACTCAAGCAAACTTAATCTAACCCAATCTTCTCTTACCGATATAAACTAACCCAAAATAATCTTCTTAACTCAAAACTTAATCTTCCATTACAATTCTAAGATATCCCACCTTATCTACCCTTAACCCATCTAACCTGACCTAACTCCAAATCCAATATATAACTTAAAGTAACCCAATCTGACCTAACCCAACCTAAATCAAATTCAACGCAGAATACCCTAACCCAATCCAATTTACCGTAACCCCCAATTTGATTGAACAACACAATCTTCACTAATCTAAATTAATTTTACCCAATCTACCCTTAGCCCAACACCAATCCAATCTAACCCAATGTGATGAAATATAACCCAAGTACCCGATTCCAACCTAGTGCAATCACCACCACAACCACACTAACCTATCCCAAACCCACCTAACTCAACCTGACATAACCCAGTCCAACCCCACTCAAGCAAACTCGAACAAACAAACAGAAACAAACCCAAACATAAATAAATACTAAATCTAGGAAAAAGAAATTATGCATCACTACTAAGACAGAATTTGAAGTCTTTAAAAAGGAAATTAAGAGACAGACTATATTTGTTGTGTTTGAAAACAGATAACTTCAAAACCAATATCAGTGATTATAACTTTAATGAGACTTTGTGGAAAATACTTGATTCTGTTTGATCACCCCAATCTAATTAGAGCTGTGTTCACTTCTCCCCACTCACATCCTTCCACCGATAGATGCAGAAATCTATTAAAATCAGCAAGAAAAAAGAAATCCTCTTTATTTTTACCTTATAAGGAAATGTTTGGTTTAACAGTGGAACACTTACTCTGCCGTAGTTGCTACAGGCAGCTAGTGCTGCCATTAATTATACCGCCTGTTAGTGTTTATGATGTTATGAACCATTTTACTGTAAACGCTAATAAACGCCTTGAAGATATAAGAAGCAGCTGGTCTGCTTTGAGCCAGGGTGTCGAATTCTGTAACAATCAACTGACTGTACATTGTTCATTTTTCATGTTTCATTTTTATGGCATGTAAATACTCTTTTACACTTTTCTCCAAGTCTTGTTTTCTCTGTATTTTCTATCAATGTGTTTGCATTTATATATATATATATATATTTTTTTTTTTTTAATCGTATTAAATCCAGCAATAAAACTTGCAGTGTGTTCACTGGGCACACCACAAAACTACCGTAATAATATAACCACCGTGATGAATTATTCATGAATGTTCTGAACACCAAAAATCAAATCAAAGCTTTTATCAGAATACAAGCACCAGTGGAAGAAAAAGAGGAGACGAACAAGAGAAAGCAACCAAGCAGGGAGTGTGGATTTCTAAACAATGTGATTTATTAGATTTTATGGACATAGGAAAATAATCTAAAGTCATGCAGGCGAATGTGCAAATGAAATCATTATCACTGACAGCATTGAGATATGTATTACAAAGTCGAAGTTAACGTTTGTAAAAAATATTGAAAGAGTCAGATTTAACACAAGCTCTTCTTGGAAAATTCACCTGAACCATTAAAAGTATGAAACAAAGCCATCTGTGCAAAATCTGACTTGTTATTTTTAGGGTAAATTAATTTACTATTCAATTAATAATTTAATAAACATACTGGGCACATTTTAACGTGTTTTAAAAGCAGCAAGTATTTTTTTTGTTTGGCTACAAACAAACATCAGTCAACTGATTGAGTAAAATTAAAAGCATCAAAATATGAGGTTTTTATTAAAAAAGAAAGAAATTCAAACGTGAAATGGAAAGGACACTTTCATAAACTACAAAAGAAGATAATCTAATTCTCTGTTATTACAAGATCATATTAACCTGCAGTATTTCTGATATATCAGACAGCATAACCGGCTCAAGGCGGCATTTACGCTATTTACTTGAACGTGTGCAAAAACATTAGACTTCAGGTTTTTACAGCGCTATGAATAAACAAAGGCCTTTAAAAAAAAAAAAAAAAAAAAGTTAAAGGTCTAGTAAATCTAACACAGTCCCGAGACTGGTGATAAAAGTGAACTGAAATGCATCTACGGTTATGGATAAATCAATTCGCTACAGACTGCTACAGCAACGATAAAACCGAAGGAAAGTCAGGAAACTTCCTCCCAGGCAGCTCTCGCTGATTGAACTGCAGTCACCTCGACTGTGAAGGTAACCGTTTTTTTTCCCCCAGCTCCACACCTCATTGTCATTCACAAAATCATTCATAGTAGGGTTGGGAAATATGACAACGTAACATCGATATCACGATATACACGATATTTGTGCGCTTTTTTCTTAAAGTGTCAGTAGGTTTATAACACTGACTGATTGTTAGTCACAAAAACAAGCAGTTAGTTGGACTGATTAATCCTGAATGGTCAGAATAATTTCTCTGACAGTGCTGTTAGGCTGTAGGACAAACCATAGCTGTGATTTAAGAAGAATAAAACAATGCGGGACATGCTGTTGGTAAAATCACACTGTCATGCTGTCTAATATCTTTGTATAACAGCACATCCCTGTTGAAGTGAATTCATTGAGACTATAAGTTAAGATTTGAATAAAAGGGGGGGGGGGGGGGGGGGAAGCCCAGAACG
>JAAGKR010000914.1:47870-142741 GCA_011419295.1 Clarias macrocephalus
CCCCCCCCCCCCCCCAAGCCCAGACTGATGTCTCCTTTAAGGAATATTGTTGGGGATATAAAACAGACCAAACAGACCACAAGGGACACATTTTGAAAGATAATTTAGGTTTAAAAGCCCTACGTGACATATGTCAGAGGGATATCTTCTTAATTTGTTTTATATGAATTTGTTCAAGAAATGCAATCCGAACTATACACATCCTGACAAGTCTTGTCGCCTATCCAAGTTGTAGGAATAACAAATAATAACTTGACTTCTAGTTGATCATTTGGAATCAGAAGTGGCTTTTAGCCTCTAGGTTGCGCTTATTTTACAAGAATAAAATCTCATCATGCCGTGATTTTTAATTATTTAATTAGGACAGACAGGTTAGACAAAAGTCTTGTCACATCTTAAACTATTCAACCAATCATAGGTTAGAGCGTCATCTGTGAAATACTGTAATTAACGCATTCCCAGATGTGTAGAAGAAGAACCCCAGCACACCCAACCTTCACTTGAAATGCATCCTGACCTGACCGCATGCCAAAGTTTCAACCACGGACCAAAGTGCTGATCATCAAGAGCCTGAAGACCAAGTCTCCTGCTGAGGTGGCAGACATCTTTAATGTGTCTAAACATCAAGTAGAGAGGATAAGAAAAAAATTTGAAGAAACTGGTGAAGTTCATGACAGGCCCAGGTCAGGCAGACCACGTAAGACAACTGTTCGAGAAGAACGTTTGTTGGGTCGAGAGTCCAGGGCAAGCACTTATTCAACTGCAGCAGAGCTACATAACAACTGGTCACCAGAAACCCATTTATCTACAAGAACAGTTCGTCGAATTCTCTCACGCAGTGGTCTCAATGGTCGAATTATTGCTCAGAAACCAGCATTAAACAGAAGACAAGTAAAAAATCGTGTCACATTCGCCAAGGCCCACAGCTTGCAGGAAGATGGACTGTGGAAAAGTGGCAGAAGGTTGATTTTTCCGATGAATCATTTATTGAACTGCATCCCAATCGTCACAAATACTGCAGAAGACCTACTGCATTGGAACCCGCATGGACTCAAGATAACATACAGAAAACAGTCAAGTTCGGTGGAGGAAATATCATGGTTTGGGGTTACATTCAGTATGGGGGCGTTCGAGAGATCTGTAGAGTGGATGGCAACAACAACAGCCTGAGGTATCAAGAACATTCTTGCTGCCCATTACATTCCAAACCACAGGAGAGGGCAAATCCTCAGCAGAATGGACCTCCTTCTCATACTTCAGCCTCCACATCAAAGTTCCTGAAAGCAACGAAGGTCAAGGTGCTCCAGGATTGGCCAGCCCAGGCACCAGACATGAACGTTATTGAACATGTCTGGGGTAAGATGAAGGAGGGAAGCATCAAAGAATCTTGATGAACTCTGTGACTCCTGCAAGAATGTTTTCTTTGCCATTCCAGATGACGTTATTAATTAAAGTTATTTGCGTCATTGCCGAGACGTATGGATGTATGGATGCACTCCAAGCTCATGGGAGTCATACACAATATTAATGCTTCCATTGCACCATGACTTTATGTTCTGTACTGTACATTATTTCTGTTAAGTGACAAGACTTTTGTCTAAGCAAAGTCTGACCTTTCTGTCCTAATTAAATAATTTAAAAAATCACAGCATGATGAGATTTTATTTTGGTGAAATAAGCGTAAACTAGAGGCTTTTGACTTTCATATAAGCCGCTTCTGAGTCCAAATGATCAACTAGAAGTCAAGTTATTATTTGTTGTTCCTACAACTTGGATAAGTGAAAAGACTTTTGTCAGGGTGTGTATAATATGAGATGTCATTAAATTATTAGAATTGTTAAATAGGTTGAAACATACTTTAATTAACAAAAAAAACAAGCTTTTTAAAATTAGCTAGTTCTGTCACTGAGTGCTACCATTTTGGAAATGATGTCATGTACACAAATTCACAGATTGTCAAAGGACTGCGGCAGGATGTTCATTAGATTATCCCTTAATTAGTCATTAGTCACTTCAGATTCAGTTATTTGTTCACGTGTACCTTCCAGCACAGTGAAAAGCCACCGCTGCCCCTTACAGACTACATGAGTTAAAGTCGAGGAAAAGGCGGAATATGGAACTTTCCAGAACATTTTACTGGTTTGTGACAACTCGGTTCCTTGTGTGCGGCGCAACCGGTAATATACACATTGTGTGCTTTAATTAAATTTAATTAATTTTCATTACTTTGCTGTTTTGTGGTTCTCAAACTGAAACTGTGTGACTCTATAAGATTCACTTCTTGTGCCAGATGATGAGTTTGACTACAGATATTTCAAAAAGCAACCCATGCCTGGGAGTTTGAGTTTCATCAAACCATCTGCACCATTTCTAGCTCCGCCCATATGTGCGTGTTTGGAGATCATAGTGGTGTTGTGTAAGACATAATAGCAGTTAATGCTTTCCTCCTCCATCCATGACTGGGGATGGAAACGACCTAAAACTAATCTTCAAATAATTTTGAAATTATTTAAGTTTTTGGCCACCTCTGGTTCATAGTTTCACAGACCACTCTAAGGTGGTTATCATTCTGACAGAGTATAAAATCGAACGTTTTACGTTTTGTACAAATCAGGGCAGGAAAATAAGCCTACAGCGCAGAGTGGTAATCCCTAATATTATATATATATATATAATCAGCATTGTATTATTTAAACGAACAATACAACACAACACAAGTGCAGTCTCTGGTCTGAGAACAGCCCTTTCCCAAATGCCTCCTTTCTCTTCTCTCACACACCCTTCTTCACACACTCACACTCACACACACATTCAAGGTGCCAGAGAGTTTGTGCAAATTCTGTAGAGAATTGTAATAACATGGGATTGAACAGCTTTCATCCTCTGCTGCACCTGCAAGAACTGGCACCATCCGCGTGGTTTTTCCCCAAAAGCATACACACACACAAACACACACGCTGTGGAAAACACAGTTAAGGGAAGCCCCTAAAGACCACATCATAGCTAATAATTTTGATCTGAGATTCTTTACCCACGTACATGAATCCGCTCATTCGTGCAGACACACACACACACACACACACACACACACACACACACACACACACACACACACACACACACACACACACACACACACACACGTGCACAGACACGCTCACACAAACAGCTGGCTTTGAAATCATCTCCGTCTCCTGGCATCAAATCACTCCATAAGGCCTCGTCCCTGTTCACCGGGGAGCGCGTGTCTCTCCTCCCTCTCCTCCTGCTGCTTCCTCTCTCTCTCCTCCTCCTCCTCCCCCCGGCGCTCCCCCTCCGTCTCTGTGGGGCTCACCAGACTGCTGTTTTCACCCAAAATGCTGCACAGTTCAGACAGACGCTGCTGCATCTTGGGGATCCCTGAGAGCTGTGTCTCCAGCCGTAGCTTCTCGTCCTGCAGCGAGAGCCGCGTGGACGCGTCCAGCTTTTCGAAGCGCCAGCCGCCCTCGCCATCGAACTGCAGCAGGTGGGTGTGGTACTTCCTGTGGTCAGAGGAAGGGAAAACCATATGGCATAATTAGCACGAACCATTAATCATAATAATAGCAATAGTATTAATTAGGATATCTAAAATCTCATTAATTTTGTCCTTAAACACCATCTGTTTCCTGGTAAAGATGTGGCATGAGTGACTGTCGGTCCAAGTGAAGAAACCTTGGCCTATTTCTCAGTCAGCGTCATTAAACTGTGCCTGTCGGGTATAATGAAATAGGGGTGACCTCTCAGTCAGTTAATCAAAAAGATGAAAAAGGCGTGGCCTTTGTGCCTGTCAGTCTCACAGAAATAGGCGTGGCCTCTGTGTCTCTCAGTCCCAGTAAGGACGGCGTGGTCTCTTTCTCTGTTAGTCCCAGTGAAGAAGGCGTGACCTCTATTCCTGTCAGTCCAAGTGAAAAAGGCGTGGACTATGTGCCTGTCAGTCCAAGTGAAACAGGCGTGGCCTATGTGCCTGTCAGTCCCAGTGAAAAAGGTGTGGCCTGTCAGTCCCAGTGAAAAGGTGTGGCCTCTTTGCCTGTCAGTCCTAGTGAAGTAGGCATGGCCTCTTTGCCTGGCAGTCCCAATGAAGAAGGCGTGGTCTCTGTCTTTGTCAGTCCCAGTGAAGAAAGCGTGGTCTGTCTTTGTCAGTCCCAGTGAAGAAAGCGTGGTCTCTGTCAGTCCCAGTGAAGAAGGCCTGGCATCTGTGCCTATCAGTCATAGTGAAGAAGGCGTGGTCTCTGTGCCTTAGTGAACAAATATGGCCTGTGTGTCCATCAGTCCCAGTAAAGAGGTGCATGGCACCTATATGTTTGTTAGTCGTAATGAAAGAGGCGTGACCTTCTTTGGGACTGACAGGCACAGAGGAGAAATGGCCTTTGGGAAAGTCAGTCTGATTGCAAGTGGTGTGTCCCCATGTCTTTCAAGCTCTTTTATATCAAACCATTTGAATTTTATTCAAACAGCTCCAAACCATATTATATTGAATTGTTGGCTGCTTTAAATATATCTTTCACACTTAGATACTTGGGAACATCTGTCAGTTCCCATGTGGTGGAGACAGGCTTTATTAACGAGAATGTTCATCTTATTGCCATAATCATCATCATCATGCCTGCCATTTTCTCTAATTTAGATCAAACAAATCTGCCGAAACCCTATTCCTGTACTCCGGCTGAACTCCTCGGTTCTCCTCCAGCTGTGCAGGAGCGTGCTGCTTAGAAAGAAGAAAGAAAGACCCACCACAGAGATGGACGGTGTGTGATTGAGAGAAGCGCGATCCCGGCATCCTTTGCGGCTTCAAAGATTTTGCCCTCCACGTCGATACTAACGGCGCTGGTGCACTCGTCCAGGAGAGCGTATTTGGGCCTGGAGGAAACGGTCAGAGATCAGTCAACACACGGCACAGGGCAACAGGCAGAGGCGTCAATCACGGTCAACTTCACAAGCATGAAAAGAATAATAATAATAATAATAATAAAAGATCTGCTGCCATTTTTTTTCTTCATCTTTTGGATTTGTACTTGCTCAGTATATTGGGAAAGTTTCACAGGATTTTGAGTTGCACTCTGGAGACAATATGTTTCTATATTAAAAAGTAATAAGCTAAAAAAAAGCTATTTCCCCAAGAGTGTCAAAAGGGTTTTGGGTGACATTTTGTTGTTAAATAAAACATTAAACCTCTCACTTGTGGTAGAACATCCTGGCCATGCCCATTCTCTGCTTCTCTCCTCCAGACAAAACATCCTTCCAGTCACTTTCTGCATTCCAACCTGCCAAAACACCATGTATCCCCTCAGTCTAGGCACAGGGCTTTTATTACTACTAAAGTACTATAAGCAAAAGTGACGTTTATGTTTAAGTAGCGACAGCTACCCTGAATCCACCGTACATGAATGCTTTCTGAAAATCTATACCAAAGCCATAAAAGTATTTTTAAGCCATTTATCAGTTCTTGTTAAAGCTAAGAAATGCTGAGAGGTGTTGAGTCTACGCAGAACTTCATGGGGAAAAAAAAGAAAAAAGGAAAAAAAGCAAACCGTTAAGCTCAGCAGTGTTTACTGGTGAAGGTGTGTGTGCTCACCTCCCTCTCTCTCGAGAATATAAAGGAGGTTGACGGTGCGCAGGATTCCCTCAAGCTGCTGATCGTTGAAGCCTCGCTCCTGCATCTCCTGATGCGTGTCGGGGTAAATCACCTGATCCCGCAGAGTGCCCACGGACATATATGGCCTGCACGAACACACACACAATATAAAGAATGAAATGAAACGTGCATTCCAGTACAAATCCTTTCAGTGAAAATAAAAGTTGGCCTTTACAAAACCATATAAAAAAACATACAAGATCTATAAATATCCTGACCTGGCAATGACATGTAATGACACAAGAGCACTTGTGCAAAAGGTCAAATCCATACACTTCCCCTGGAAAAGGGTTCACATTTAAGAGCAGAGGAGTAATCTGGACAAGAGTTAAATGTAGACAGTTTTCCCCTTTTTGAGACACGAGTGCTGGGCAAAGTTTTTGTGATTCATAATTTTTGCATTTACTTTTAAATGCAAAGTTAAGTCTGGACTTAACTAATAAAAAGGTTAGCATGTTAAAGCAGACAGTTGTGTTGAATGCTTAATTCTGGTTGGCCAGAATATGTAAATTTATTTTCTGCAACAGTTGGTCTGATGATGTGAATTAAAGACATGGAAATGTTTTACTGTGACAGAATCATAGACAGAAATAAAAGGTTTATAGATCAAAAACAGTATATGGAGCATTTTTTTATATATATACTGTATATATATTTTTTATAATGATGTATTGAAAGAACGAAATAGTATAAATATTTTGATGTATAGTGAAATATTATAAATATTATAAAATTTTGTTTATTTGATGTTTAATCAAGTTTCTTTTTATGTTCTACAGTACGGTGCAAAAGGTCCTTAATTTCTTCACATTAAATTAAATTACTGTAAGTGAAAGTAATAGGAACAACTTTTTTACTGTGACAGGCTGCAAAGTGCCTAAAGATACAATTTAAAAACGGGTTGTTTATATAACAACAACCTCAGCAGCAACCTCATTTCCCCTCTTATCTCTCAGCATCATCTGTCATCATCTGCACTTGTTTCTCACTGGTTCATGTCTTAAGTTAGATGTTTTTTTAATGCTTGAATGATTTATAGATCAATGTGTGGCTTAAAAAGCAAAGAACATTCCTCTGAAACTGCTCAGGAACAGGGACTTAAAGGTACTGTAACTATATATGGATTATGCTTTTATACTTTGATGTACTGTAAGAGGAATAAAGCAATTCAAGATATGCTTTCCTAGAACAAGACAGTACGGCAAAAGTCATGATTATTATCTGTGGAATTAAATTTTGACCTATTTTACACCACATACACCATCATACCGTTACATTTTTTCCTCTCTTTTGCGTTGTACTTCCTTCTTCAACGGTCTCCACATGTGTTGAGATCGTTGTTAAGCTATAATGAGCAGAAACATCTCTCGGACTTAATTGATGTTAGGAACAAGTGTGTTGCTGCACGGCAACGATCGGTTGCCGCTGCTGCGGGTGTAATCTCTTTCACTTGTGCAATGAGGCAGTCACGTCAAACAGTCTCTCTGCAGGGCCATCTGGACCCACTGCTCTCAGAACCTGCTCCACTTCATCACCACCTTCATCACTACTAATTAGCTTAGCAGGGCATGAAATGAGAATGAACACAAACACATAGACTTCTATAACTTCTAAACAGTCGGGGGTGGTTTTTAATGGTTAAATTAAGAAAAAGGCAGCACCCTGTGATGTGTGACCAGCCGTTAAGTGTATGATGCTCATCCCTGAATGGAGGACGGTTAATGGGAACGTTTACGCTCAAGATTTTCACACGATTATACTGGCGTTAAGGATTAATTCATTAATAATATAAAATTTTAATACTATCATTGTTCATATTACTATCATTGCTATTAACAAAGTTATTCTAATGAGCTGTACCTCTGTGGGATGTAGAACATGTGCTGTGGCGGAGGTTTGTACAGGACGCCGCTGTACACGGGCCACAGGCCACTCAGGATCCGAAACAGAGAGCTTTTACCGCAGCCGTTCGGGCCCGTGATTAACAGGTGCATTCCTTCGTCCACCTGCGCACACAAACCAGAACAAGTGCATCATCATCTGTTACTTAACTGTTAATTATCTGTTCGTCAACTCGTGTGTGGCCGTGTGTTTGTGGATCTATTTATAGGACAAGAATGTTTTTCACACTGTCCGTAGTGTATGTGTAATTATTATGGATCAATTATTTAACACGTCCAAAAATGCTGCAAGCCATGCTTACAATACAAAATATAGAAATTCAAAGAAAGGCATGAAAAGAGTCTTAGCATTTAAGCTGTTAAAATGGAATTTTATCCAAGTCATTCTTGGTTGCTTAGTCTCTTTTTAAGGTGTAATTTTATACAAATATACACACACACACACACACACACACACACACACACACACACACACACACACATACACACATACACATACACACATACACATACACACATATACATACACACATATACATACACACATATACATACACACATATACACACACACACACACACACACACACACACACACACACACACACACATACACACATACACACACACACAAATACTTTATTAACACAAACTATCCACTATAATTTTCCTTTCGTCTGAAAAAGCATCTGCATCTCTGAGACTGCAATTAGTAACATCAGTTCTATGTCATTCATAACTTGCCTAAAAAGACAAACACACACACTACACTGTAGGGACGGGAATCACCAGTCACCACCCGATACAATATTATCACGATTCAATCAAAGTTGCGATCCTGTAACTATTTTTAAAAATGTATAGATTGGATATTATATTTTTGCTGATTTTGTTACAATTTTAAGACCTTGAAACAAAAGTTCAGTCATAATTCATAAGTTTTATACCGTATCTTTATTCAACAGAATTAAACATAATCATTAAACATTTCTTATAGCATTTGTTTTCTCACTTAAAAAAAAAAAAAAAAAAAAAAGCGCAGCATTTAAACAACACAAACTAACTTCAAATAGAGCGTTTAATATTAAACTTCAAAGGAAATTAAACCAAAAGATAAATTTTTACTTTTTTCATTATTATTTCCAAACAAACTTAGCAAATAATTCACTCCTACCACATGGGATGCCAGAGTTTAGAGTGTACCACCTGTAGTAGTATTATAAAGAAACTGCCACATTTTACCACCTGAAACGACTCCGAAGTCTTGAGCGCGTGTTTTGAGCGCAGTTATGAGCACGCAGGTAAACGCAGCTTCTAACACGTGTCTTTCGAGACTAATTACATTACTGTATGTGGCGTTTTGAGACTGTTGTGAAGTGTGCGGAGACTTTTTAACAAGTGTGACTTTTGATATTGTACCGGCATAAAAATGTGTTTCTGTTGCGCCGCTCAGCACAGAATCGGTTCAGTTCAATGCCGTTCGATCACGGCTAATCAAGCTGAAAAACTGCAAACTTCCAGTCACTGGCTGATCGACCGACACATCTTTATTATAAAAGTAATAAATTTTTTTGGAGTCTGACACTAATCAGCACACAAAAGAATCATGATTCGTAACCGAAGCGCATTTCCCCCCCTATCTCTACTACACTGTTTGTCCAAAAATATCCGGACCATATACCTGACTATATGCTATCACACCCATACCTCCTTTCCCAAACTGTTGCCACAAAGTTTTAAGCACACAGTTGTACAGGATGTGCTTGTTTGCTCTAGCATTACCATTTCCTTCCCTTAGAAACTAAAGGGCGCAAACCTGTTCCACGGAAAACATCAGGGATTCGTTGGGTTCACACGGCGTGCACCCCAGACCTGACCTCATTACAGCTCTTGTGGCTGAATGATCACAACTCCTCACATCTTCGCTTCAAAATATAGTGTAAAAAAAATTGAGGTTATAATAACAACCAAAGGGGGAATAAATCTGGAATAGGATGTTCAAGTTGTTCATGTACTGTAGGTGTGATTGATTACGAACTTACAGTGTACTTTGGGGAAAGAAATACGAAAAAAAAAAACATTGGCATTGATATTTGATAACCTGACAACCGCCAACTTGCATTGTAAGTGAATTTCAGTAAGTGTGTGTGATATTTTCTTTCCTTTTCTCAGCACAGGCATACGTGCTAAAATTCTTGCCTGTAGCAATTATGTGCACACTGAAAATATGAGAGACTGAAAACTAGATTGCTTCACAACTGCTTCATTTTAAGGCAAATACAAATCGTACAATTGCTTTAATTCCACGAAGACACCTGCGTCCCGTCTTGAAATTATTCCTATTTCTAGGCCGAGCCAACCTGCCTAATTGGTTGACACACACTGGAATCACAAGCCCATTTCAATCAAATAGAAATTATATAAAATTGTGCCCCTCCTTTTAATCCCGTGGCAGTGTCACTATCTGTCAGGCTGACACGCCGGTCTGGGAACGGCTGCCACGGTTCGATGCGCTCTTTAATGATATCACTGTCTCTTTTTTTTCCCCCCACAAATTTCTCCTCGTGTCTATAAAAGGGAGAGGCGTGGTACCGTTTAAGGCTGTCTCACAAGGCATTGTGGGTAACAGCTCCGAGTCACGCGGGTGGCAGATGACTGCTGCATGAAAGGCACGGAAGGGTTATTAGCGATGCGATCTCCTTAACGCTTCAGCGGAACAGCGTGTCATCACAGGAAGGCCTGTCTCCGTGAGTCGAGAGGGATGGCGTATTTGGTGTTTGGGAATAATCAACACATTGTTCCTGGCAAACAGGCAACCAGTCAGAAGGAGTGCACGGTCTGCTTCCCAGAAGTTAACAGGAAACGTGATTAACCACAAGAAGGGTCTGGTGCAGAATGACTGACGTGATTAGGAAAACATGGAACGTCGACATGAACATACAATTAGATAAAATTATTCTTAACAGACTAAATCTGGAGAATTCTTCCAATTAAGTTTTACAGGCATGGAATACAGTCGGAGCTGATTATCGCTTGTGTTTCCACAGCTGTTTCACCGCTTCCTCTATGGCGGGGTCAGATGATTATAGATCATATTCGCTTGAAGTGCTTTATATCGAAAAAAAGGCTCCTGAATTCTCTTTTCTGATTGGTCAAAAAATTGCTCTGACAATCTAACAGAAGTTCCTGCAGTCGCTGATTATTTTCTAGCTTTCTGGTTTTATTCCTTACTTACTGTATGTCATGTGATTAGATCCTTTTAGGGAAATTAATTCTGAGTCTGCTCAAGTGTCACTGCAAGTGGTGCTGCAGGAAAAAAAAGCAATAAGGAAAAAGTCTGAGCACATGACAAGCAAGTGGTCATAATACCGTATATAAAAGTTAGGTTTTAGTGTTTAGTACTGTGAGGGGTGAGACATAAAGGATGAAGGACTTTTCAATTTGCATGTTCATCCAGAAACTGGATTACTTGATGGGGTGACTCAAGTTTTTTTTTCTGTCTAATAATATTTGTACTAAACCTACAAAATTGAAATGCAACTGGAAAATATTCGACCTAAGTGACTCTGTGTTCCTACTGAAGACAAACAGCATGAGCCTATCCCTAAATAAACTCCCATAATAGTCCATTAATAGGATGTCACTTACTGTTGATTTACTGGCACTGCTCTGTGGGTTGTGCTAACAGCTGTCAGATGAAGACTTAAATTAAAGGCTTCACTTTTTATTTATTTTTTTTTTTTTACTGAAAATCCCCTGAAACGTAGTGTGAAGGCTATGAGCACTATAACGAAATTATACACTCGTTAAAAAAATAAAAAAATAAAAAAAACACACAACCCGTGGTGGTGATTCAGGGTTTTTATGGCTTTGTATCTCCTTTTTTTTTTAAAATCTCCTTGGATAAATGCACATCCCACATGAATAAATGAAACGGCAAAATCTGAAATGATCTAGCTGACCATGAAATGAGCAGTGACTGCAGATGACATGCTGTTTTTACAAACTGGTTCGGTTCGGGTTTTGCTCCACGCTACCACAGGCAAATTAAAAATTTGTCTTAAAAAAAAAAAAAAAGAAAAAAGCTGATTCAGCATATCTAGAAATGATTATATTCTTCCTGAAACAGTGAAAAGTTTTCTTAGGGAAAGGTATACAGAGCAAGAGTATGTTGGGGGAAAAAAAGGCTGAAAATGTGTTAATCTAGTGGAATGGATCTCAACTTTGGTCCTGGTGGAACCCCTGCCCTGACCTTTTTGGTCAGCTCCCAGCACACCTGATTGAATAAATCAGCTCATTAACAGCGTGAATTGAATAGGTGTATAGGCAGAGAAATAAAAAACAGTAAAATTTTGCAAGGGCAGGAGCTCCTTCAGGACAGGGGCCAAGAACCGCTGATCTCGAGCATGTTAAAGCTGTATACTGAGTTCAGAAAGTCCAATAACGCCTTGCGGATGTTATTCAAATGCCATGCATGCCACTACAAACTAGGCCAAACCACAGGAAATAAGCAAAAAAGATAACAGCTTAAAAACCATACATTATAAACTTCCTGCTTCATCATTCAAATATATTTAATCTAATGTAGCTTTAACCTACAAGTTTTAACTCTAAGTTTTTTTTTTTTTTTTTTTACATATTACCTGGCCGAAAAAATCAATAAGTTGCCATTTTAGACAGGTCAAATCATTGTTCTGGGTCGAGCAAAGAAAACAACTAAGGAAATCATCAATAGAGATCACTTAAACTCTTGGTGAAGTTGGTGAACAGTAGCAAAAAATATTTTTATTTTTAATAGTGAAAGTAAGAGCATTTCCATACACAAACACACAATGTGATGAGAACTTACAGGATTGGGACTAAACTGCTGTGTGTCCATAAGAAAAAGCAGTGTTTAGTGAAACTCATCCAAGCATAAAGATAAGACTTTGGAGCAATGTGAAGAAAAAGGGTCATGTAGTCTGGTGAGTTCAGATTGACTCTATTTACCACATTGTGTGCTGAAATCAAATCTAAAGGTGACTGAATAAAATATTTTTTTGGGGCAGCAGTGTATATTTAATTGTTGTACCCTTAATATGCAGTATGACCCAAAAGTCTTTGGATCCATTGCCATTTTCCTTATATGAAAGCTGATATTTTTCTTTTAATTTCAGGTCCAAGATAGCTTTAAAACTCAACCCAGAACAGGGATCTAGGGTCCTGGAGGGCCAGTGTCCAGCACAGTTTGTAATTCAACAACACCTAAAAACACACATTGAACCTAGTGATTAACAAATTAGTTTAATCAGATGTGTTTAAGGGGGGGGAAAATCACTTTCAAATGGCCTGGACTAGAGTTGAAGATCCCTAGACTTTTTTTTTTTGGGCTGATTTGGACCAGCAAGGAGGAAATGATCTCTGCGCCTAACAAAGACACTCTGGATACGTGTTACATGATGCACGTTGAATAAGTCAAACAGCCAGTCAATTTGCTATAACTTACTTACACTTCTTACAGATCAGTGGTGCTATGATTTCATGCATTTGATATCATGACTACATCCACAAAATCAGCCCTGGTTCTAGTACAGTATGGGGTGTAAAAACATTATTTTCCAGCACTAAGGAGTACTCAGGTGCATACGGTACCTTGATGTTGAGGCTTGACGCTACCACATCGCCTGTGGGTGTTATAATTGGCAGGTTCTCGCACCTGATGCCTTGTTCCACGTCAATCACTTGACCTGCATGCATAACCACGCGCACACACAAACACATAAACACTTATAAGAAAGCCAAGAATCTGTCAAATTTTTAAAAATAAAAATCCTAGGGGTACATGGCGGATAAATGGCGTCCTGCCAAAAAGCTATAAACTTGCACACACAGGCAGAGATTGACAAAGTTTATTACTGATTAGATATTTGTTCCAGTTTTAGACAAAACAACTGATAAACAAGTGGACTTAATGTTATAAAGCATAAAGCTTTTTCTGAAGAGCATATCCACTCTTAATTGGTGCCGGTCCACACCCTTTCTGCAAAATGAGATAAGTGCATGTTATGGGAAAGATCATGGGTACATGTTTGCATATCCCTGTGCAACGACAGAGACAGTATATAAATAAGTATCATTGAGTTATTCATATATCGTTTCATTCTAGGCAAAATAATTGTCTTTGATGCTTAGAATGGATAATGCTTTAGTTCAAGAAGTCAAAACACTACGATCTTCTCTTCTCTCCTTGATGTAAGAGAAAACATTCTCAACACGCCTGTATCTAATGGACTAGCTGTGCTGAGAAAAGCTATTGTTACTGTTTAAGATTCAAAGAACCCATTAATCCTGGAGGGAAATTGCTTGAGTTCGGTTTGAGGCTTTAGTTTGTGTGATCAGTTAAGAGTCATAAGCTGTATACAACAAATATCAGATATCTTTTAAAATATAAGCGCTTGTTTATCTACAAGGTCTTTTAATTCATAGAAATAAGATGTATTTAATGTTAGACTTTTTTAATGCATGTAAATTCAACACCAGTAAAATTCTTTCAAGTAAATAAAGTAAAATATAAAAGGATAAATGTTTAACTTGGCTTCTAATATGTGCTAATATGTGAAACATTCTGATGATTAAACAGTAAGCAAAAAACAATTAGTGGAAATTAAGTGCATATTTTTAATTAGCCAACAAAAATTAAACTAAAAATAAAATCAGTAATATATCATGTACACACAGTACCAGTCAAAAGTCTGGACACACTCTCCAATTCAATGGTTTTTTTTTTTTTTTTTTGCTTAGTGATTTATTTTCTACTTCAGAAATGTGAAATAACACATAGGACATTAGGTCATTAAGCAAGAACAACAACAACAACAACAACAACAACAGTTGTTATTTTAAGACATAAAGGTCAGCTGTTCTGGAACAGTTCTTGCAAGAACAGTATTGTCGAAAAAAGTTCAGAGTCACCAGCCTCAGAAATCACCAATTAACAAACAGCACCTCAGATTAGAGCTATTACAGTATGATGGCTTTACAGAGCAAAAGTAGCAGATACATCTCATTATCAACTGTTCAAAGGAGATTATTGTACATTTTGAATGCCTGCAGCATTGATTTACAATGTAGAAGAAAAAAAAATCAGCAACGACCATGGAGTTTGAAGTTGTGTCCAAACATTTGACTAGTAGTGTAATTTATTGTAGTAACACAGACACAACATTAATATCTAAGCATTACATACTTACAAAACCAGATGTACTACACTAGGTGTTTTGTCCTGTATATCTTTTTTTTTTCCAGTGCTGCTTTATCATGTTTTGTACTTCCCCAGGGAAATAAGTATTAACTTTAAGCCAACTCTTGCACAATCCATCAAATGGTAATATTTATGCTGAATATTGTGCCTGGTCCCTTAGAAAGAAAACAAATAAAAAACTTCTTTTTTCCTTTGCTCTTAATTTAATGATCTTGATCTTTTTTTTTTTTCATTTTGCAAATATATAATTATTGAGAAGCGTAGTTATTCGGCATGGAAAAATGTATTGAGCAAAACGAGAGTTTTCTGTACAAGCAAACTGTAGTGTTTTGTTATAAAGTAGTTAATATAATTCGTTCATTAATTTTCTATAGTGCTTATCCTGTACAGGGTTGTGGAAAGCCTGTATAGCATCCCAGAAGACTTCTGGTACAGGCTGCCATGCACACACACACAAACACACCTACTATAATTCGCCTAATCTGCATATGTTTGGACTGTGGGAGGAAACCGTAAGAAACCCACCAAGCACATGGAGAACATGCAAACTCCATACACATCAACCTCGATGTGGGAATCGAACCTGGAACCTGGACTGTTCCAGTGCAGGGACACAGTGAACAACCAATACGCCACTGTGCCACCTATAATTCAGTAACTTTTTAGGTGATGAAAAGTAAATGTATTTATTTTGTGCTTGTGTTACGTTCCATGTGGTCTCGAAGCATCAGTTGAAGAGTGCATCATGGTTTACTGCATCATGGTTTAAAACAGAACCAGAACTACAGTTATAGTGATTTTTTCAGTTTCTAGAGCCAGAGCTCCCTTTAACTGTATTATAAAATCACCTCATCGGTATGGATTTATTGGAGACATGGAGCATTTTCAGAGCCATAGAGCATTCTGAAGTCGAACTATATACTTTTGAGTCGACTTTAGTTCTAAAAATAATACATTTCCACCAGTGGAACAACATGAAAACATTCATGGACCTCCTGGCTAAACTTCACAGAAACCTCAGGCACAAGGTGGAGTACACCCTGCACACGATGCCAATCCATACACACACACACACATACACACACACCCAGTACAGACAACACCACACATACACACATCACACACATACACACACATACACACACACCCAGTACAGACAATTTGGGAACACCAATTAACCTAATCTGCATGTCTTTGGACTGTGAGAGGAAACTGGAGTACCTGAAGAAATTGAAACAAGAATTGAACATGAAGATGAGAGGATACTATTGTATATTAAACAATTATACTAAAAATATTTCTAAACATGGAATTAATGTTGAGATGTCAAATTTACAGACTGATACATGTCAATTACTTTCTGTCTCATCCATGCTTTGTTAAACCTTTTAGTGTGCTTCACTTTGTCAGACAAACATGGTGTTCTACTTTCTTGATTCAACAGGTGTGGCAGTAATCAGGCCTGGGTGTGGCAAGTAAAATTTAACTTAGCTCTTCAAAAATCACAAGTCATTCATGATTTAGCATGCAACATGGATCAGCTTTTTTCTCTTTAAAAAGAAAAGCATAATTAAAAAACTGCACTTTTTACCTTTGTATAATATTAAAATTTGTATAAAGTGTGACAAATATGGCAACAAAAAAAAATCGGATACTTTTTCACGGCACTGTAAGATTCTCCTGATTCCCTTTTTTTCTCTGTAAGCTGAATGCTGAATAGAATTAAATGCAGTTGAATTATTCAACAGAGTAAAACTCACCTCTAATGTGTAAGGGCCCCTCTAATCTCATACCGTGTTTCACCTCACGTGACCCACCACGATTCTCTGTGCCCTGAGGGTCCTCGATTGATCGGCGAAACACACCAACACGCACCTCCTCAAACACATCAAACATCTCATACACACGTGCTGTGTAGCCTGCCAGCTCCGTCACCTAAAACAAGAAAAACAAACAAACAAACAAAGAAAAAAAAAAAACAGGATTATTAATTATTAAAATTCTTACACAAAGACTACACCAATACCATACAATCTATATTAATGTATAAATGTTACTGAATCCCTGTTAATTAGTTCCGATAACAGCCCACAACATAGCACAGTTTTTTTGGCATAGGACTGATGATCTCACCTCCTTGTAGGAGCTCATGATTCGCTCCACGGCGTCAGCTCCTGCGTTTAAAAGATTCCTGGCTGTGGTAAAGGCCTCTGTGCGCTCGCTCACCATCTCTTCTTCGTTCATCTCCATCACTGCCTGCTTCACGTCCTCGGAATCTAAAAATAAAAACACTGACACTTAAAGACGAGTGAAAGAGAAACAACTGTGCGTATCACACTGGGATGCCTATTATTAGCTACAAGTGAAATGTTCCTTAGGAAAGTTAACACATTAGCATAGTACAAATATCATATGCAAGGCTTCTGTGCCTTTGTTATCTATTTAACACAGTCAAAGGCAGGCTAGCAGCTGGCATGTAAAAATAATATATATAAAAGTCAAAAATTATCCACACTTTGGCTGTAGAATTTTTTGTAATTAACTTTTAGAAAAGACAAAATACATTTACAATTTCTGACTTAATCGCCATGCTTTTCAATACATTTTGTCTGGATGTCAACAAGCTTTCGTATTCCCCAATTTAAAAAAGTTGAGCTGCCAGCCACGAATGCACCGCTGTCTTCACTTCTTCATCAAAAGTTAGTCTTCATCTTTGTACAATGTGCAGATAATTTTTGCCTCACCCTCCTACATGTCATAGTGTTATAATCTTTTTATAAACACAGCAGTTTGCCACCGTATACATTTTCAAACATTTATTTCAAATCTAATCCAAAACATAATGTTAGAACATAAGTAAGAAATGAAATGAATAACAGGATTTAAGCATTAGAATGAAAACCTGTTATTTGATTTATAGCTGGAAATAATGTCTGAGATGCTGCAACAGATAATTAATGAACAAATTCTGAGCAATCCAAGTCGAGGAATTTAACAGCGCTGTGGCATGAACCGTGAGGTTTTGGTTAATTAGTTGTCCTTTTGTTGAGATATTGAGTTTTGAGCTAAATGAGGTTTTGTCACCACCTGCTGGAACCATGCTACACGTCTAAAAGTATTAATCCTTTGATCTCTTTAAAAGATCAATATACATGTTAGGCTAATAAAAATGTTAGGCTACTAAAATACTTAATATGATTAATAATTTTTTAAATAAGGAATATAACAAGCAGCGTGACACAAACCGGAGTGCTGATACTAACCCGAAGCAGATCATTTATTTTTGTCGTAACTGCAGTCTGGTGTGTTATTCCGGTTATACCACAACAATTTGCCAACGACTAGTGTGTTAAATGTATTAATGAGCAACATTTCGGCAGTTTATAGTCAGATTTATTTTTGTGGAACAGGCAACAAGAGTTATTTCCTGTCCCTTATTTACACTACAGGCACAACAGTCATTGTCTCTCCTTATATTTTACTCTTTTTCTTTCAAAAAGAAAATGGAAAATGGAAAGTGTCATTTAGTCTTGAAGACTTTGTTGAGCTGGAAAACTTAAAGCAATGACGCAATACAATGAAGCAATGTTGAGAATGTTTCAAAGAGCTACATAAATGTTTAATAAACATCTCCTAAAAATATATTATAATATAATCTTCTTTTATAAAATATTTGTTTTTATCTATTTAGTTGAACATTATACTACAGACATACTAGCTCCTATGAATGAGTGGTTACCATAGAAACGACAATAAAGAAGCAAGTGAACCTGTAATTCTTGAGGCAGATGAAATTACCATCTGAGCCACGCTGTGTGGTGAAAAAGAAAATAAAAGAAAAGAGGAGGGGGGGGGTGACGACGACACTCCTTTTGACCAATCGGAACTGAGAATTCAGTCACGCTGAGGAACGATATCAAAGTCTTCCTCACTTTGATGGGTTGGGGTAATTACAAAAGCAGAGACGTAGGGGAAAGCAGTGTTAATTTAGTCAGCTATTTTCAATTTTAATCTTAGTCCCGGGATAAATGTTCCTGTTTTTATCATATTTAGTTAATCTTACCCTATTTTTGTTTAGTCAGGTTTTAGCTGACTAAAAGTCTGGACATTTTAGTCTAATTTTAGTCAATGGAAACAAAACATTTTTGCAACAAGATTATTATTAATGAATTCTACAGTCAGTCTAGTCCAGCCAAAACCATTTTTAAAGGTTTTTCACAAAATAATTATCTTAACATTTTAAATGTATCGTTTCATCCGATATTTTCAGCTAATTATATTTATTTTTAACCTTCATAATAACTGCTGCATGTCCATATTTTTCTAGTATGGACAATACAGTGTTTCAAATTATTATTATTATTTTTTAAATGTGAATTAACACACTTGTAATGTTGTAGGGAAAACTCCTATCAGGTACAATCATTTGCTAACCTATTAGCTTAATGTGTTTCGCAACAGTTTAAGTATAAAATAAAATAAAATACATCTAAACATAAATATGTTAACATGTGGTAACATTTACAACAAAGAGACTGTAAAAACTGGGTAATTTTTATGCGCCTTGATGCTTCCCTTGATGCCTTGATTGTGTCTCCCATTGTTTTCCCTCCAATATTACTACACACCTGCTTTTTTTTCTCCGGGTTAAATATTTTAGTCTCATCTTTTTTTTTGTCGATGATGTTGCATGCTTATTTCATTACTGTCACTGTTTATTGATATCTGTGATGTCTCGTCATCGCCTCGTCTTAGGGTAAACAATGAATATTTTTGGTCATTATTTTCAAACGAACAAATTGGACAAATGGCGCTGTTGTAGGTTCTGTGTCGTTTTATCAAATCATAACCAATTGATTGAAATATCCTTGATTGAAATATTACCTGCCACCACTACCACCAGAATCATCTTTTGCTCATATGATTTCATGTTAAAACAGACTAACTGAGCAACGTTTTAAACAGTGACTTCCTACAATAAATCCTAAATTGTTCATATTCATTAGTTTTTGGAGCTCAGACATACACCCTAAAACCGGTCACAGAACAGTGTGCGAGTCGTACCACGTGTGGAGTATCCCACGGCGGTGATGATGGGCACGGCCACCATGACGAGTCCTGAGGCGCTCCATAGGTACTTCATGAGGAACTGTTCGAGCATGACGTACCACAGCCGCTTGAAGAGGATCAGGTTGATCTGCGAACGCAGCGCCTCATAGCTCCGCTGCAGCTGCGACATCTCCACCTACGCAAGGCACAAAGGCAGAAGCGTGCACCCGCAGACACACGAACACACACACACAAACACGCAGCAGGTGAGCGTTATGAGGAACTGGGAAGACTTTGAAATTAACTCATTGTTAGCAGCAAAACATATTAGACATATACATGTCCCTTTACAAAATCAATCACTGGTCACTGAGTTGGTGTTGTGAAATAAAAGCCTTCAGGTTTAGTCTGTGTGCCAAAAGGCCACTCACCACTCTGTGTGTGTGTGTTTTTGTGTGTAAAGGGTCAGAACAACCTGATACAGAAATCTGCCCCAGTTGCAGGATTTTCCTCTTTGTTCCAAACTACATGATGCTTCTTTGCTTTAGGAACAGCACTGTGCAAGCACACGACATCTATTTACAGGGACCCTGTTGTGAACTTTTAAAATGCTTGAAGCACCAGAATGACTGAGCATGTGTGTGAGACTGGGTCTATATAGTGACATGATATCTAAGAAAGAATAGGAAGGAAAAGTACACCCCAGTTACCTGCAACTCCACTATTGATTATTTTCCTTTAACATAATACCCTTAAGTGTTATATTCTTTCTTTGATTATTAGGGTGTAGTAATTTTGAATTGTTTCCCTATAATAATACAATAAAAAGGGTGAGTCAAAAATAAGGGCGAGTCAAAAATAATCCAGTCTCTGGCTATAGAATTTATTTTAATACATTTTTAGTCTTTCATATTCCCTTATTAAAAAAAAAAATTTTAGGCTGAGTTGCGAGCCATGAATACACCGTTGTCATCACTTCTTCATCAGAAGTTAATTTACATCTTCGTAGGGCTTCTTTCGGGGGACTAAACTGAACTAGTGAAAGTGTGATGGCGAAAGATCAGGACTATAGGAGGGATGATGCTTTACCTCATGATACCTACTGTAGAGGACAATTCAATATGCATAACATTTTTATAAATATCCCAATAAATTTTTTTTTTTACAATTCTGAACAAGCCACACAGGATGTCGTGCAATATTCCAACATATACATTTTCAAACATCTATGTCGAATCTAATCCAAAATATAACGTTAAACATTTCAATCATGTCATGCTTGTTTTGGATGATGTTGAATGCTGAGGGTAATATTTATGGAAGGAGTCTCCAGTGTCAAAGTGCTTTGTAAGAATCAATGGAAAATTCTTTTGTGCTTTGTGGCATGACAAGGAAACTGATGTAATATAGCTGTTATAATTGGCAATAAGAATTGAAGAATTGAACAATAAATGTGACGGTAAGTATGCTGTTATTAATTAATGTTTAATTGATAAAATTAATAATTGTCTGCAATAAGGCTACAACTAACTAGAATTTTGATAATCGATTATGAATTAATCGATTGATCAGATTGCATTAAAATGCTGATTTTATTATCGATTTTATTCCACACTGTCAATTAATCATTGCACCCCTAGGATGGAATTTAATCTGTGAGATTAAACCATCTATAAGGAGAATACCTTGTGACCCCCGTAGAAGGCGATCTCCTCCGAGTTAGCGATGATCCGTGAGTGCATGTACCTCAGGTCCCCTTTCCTCTTGGCCTCCTCGGCGACCAGCTTGCCGAAGCGCGGGGAAAACGCCCGCAGGATTTTGGCGGTGAGCGCCACCACAATGCCGGCAATCGCCGAAGGCCAAGTCGTGTTGGCGCCTTTAGACTGCCCCGTTTTGATCAGCGTGTAGCAAGTCATCACTACGTCCAGGCAGGGCTTCGTCAGGTTGGAGTACAGATGGGCAACAGAGCCGGCAAACATCACCATGTCCTCCGTCAGCGACTGGTCCGGGTTGGCCAGCCTGCCGTCCATGTTGCTGACACGGTAATAGGTCTGGTTGCTGAAGTAGAGCTCGTAGGCATGGTTCACCAGCCTGGTGCGAAACGCCAGCGTTAGCTGTCCTTCCAGATAACGGATAGTGCTGTTCACAAACGTTGCAGGGATAGCGATCAAGAGCCATTTCGTTAACTCCCACACGAATGCCTGGGGGTCTTTCTTCACGATAGTTTTCACGATTTTACCGTCCAAGTTGGCAACGTAAATAGACAGGAATGTGCGCGAGATGAGAGCGATCGAGTGGAAGCCCAGCAGACCCAGCTCTTTGCAGAAAAGCCGAGGGAAAAGGATTGTCAGGAGCCGCTTTAAGCGCAAAAGGAATTCTCGGTTCACAGCTGGAGAGTTTCTCTTCCTCTTTTGGCTCTCCGTGACCTCCAGTGGCGCCCCGTTCGTCTGATGCGCGTTCTGTCTTCCGTGCCGAGGATCAGTCCGTCCTTTAAGTCTTTCAGAAATGTACGGGTAGAGTCTTTTTACTCCGTATGCAGCGACGAGGAGTAAAACCGCTTTCTTGGCTGCTGAAGACCTCTTCAGCTGTGAGGGAAGTTTTGAATATACTACAGGCATTTTTGGGGTCTTTTTTGTAAGAGTAGAGCAGAGCTTGCTGAGACACTAGATAAAAAAAGCTAGTGCTGTTTCGCACATATTAATGAGAAGATCTGTGAACTGCGTAAGAATGAAGATTGTGAACTGTGTCTACTTTGCATGAGTCGAAGCGTCTCGTTAGATTTCAGAAAACTACTGTAGTTGATAACTGTAAAACTTTTTACACATTCAAGTTTGTAGTAAGTACTGCATATTAGTACTTTTCTGTTTTTTTTTATGTTCAAGAAGAATATTTCATTAGGAGAAACACAATTTTACAGTATTACCTGATAACCTAGTTATCTTTATCCATCTTAGTTATAATGGCTTAGTAACCAAGTTAAGAGGGACCGTTTTCCAGAACGTTCTGAAAACACTTGTTTCCCAATGTTATGAATAACTAAAGGGGAAAAGATTATAAAATATTTTAGCTATTCTTCCTCCTGGCGTATTTTATGTGAGGGACTCCACGAAAAAGAAAATAATTTCAGAAAGAAAAATAAAAACTAGTTCCCAAAGTTTAGCTAGAAAATAATAATTAGCTAATACCAAATATTATAGCCTTTAGGAATTATTCCACCTGAGGTATTTTAAAATGGTGAAAAAAAACTTCACAAAACATAAAAAATATATTTTCAGAAAAAAAAAAATTAAGCTAGTTTACCAGACTAGTTAGCAAAGATTAGCTAGGAAATATTAACAGAAACTAAAAAAAGTTAACTGAGAATAAGTAATTCACGTAGCGAATGATTAAAGCTAACATTTGTCCAAAAAAATGCGGTGTATTTATCCAACATATAGATAATAATTTAAAAATAAAAAGCAACAATAAATTAAAAAATCGGCTAGCAGCAATGCTAATGTACGTGCGTTTTTTTAATTAGCTTGTTGCTATGGAAATCACTTTCTCATTCTTAGCTCAAGTTCCGCATAGTCTAAGGTAGCTGCTTTAAACACAGCTAAAACAATGTATAATTCCAACAATTATATTAACCTTTATAACTAAAGAAAGCGTTTGAAATTTAAGGTGTTTAATAATTCCTGTTATAACGTTACATACTCACATTTCACTCACAAGTTCAAGGCTGCTAGCTCTTAATCTACCATTGCATTAAGGAAGTGTGGGTGCTAACTGAAGCCGTTAGCTAGCTGCAAGAACTCTGCGACTTTATCTTCCTGTTTTTATAATTCACAAAGCCATAAAAATATCTCTGACCATCATACGCATAGGTGATCTGTCCTCTTCCGATATCTAGTCATAATAACCGCTCATAACCTCGCTAAGACAAGCCTTTCTTCATGGTCCAGAAGTTGTATCGACTGTAGAGGCTGAATCCCAAATTAATCCTCCCTCCCTACTTTAAGTACACTACATCAGGGTGTGTACGGATGGCCTCTGCTGCCTAAATAGTGAGCTTTATTTAGGTTTGGAGTTTACCCTTTGTATTTATCTGTACATAGCCTGAGTATCAGACTACAGAGGTTGCCCAATAGGAGAAGGAGTAAAGAGGTCTGCCTACCTTCACACACACACACACACACACACACACACACACAACCCTTAGACAATGGAATTTCCCATCTCATCCTGTACATTTTACTTTGACGGTTCCCTTATCACATGCACCAACCATATCTATACTTTACAGTTACACAACCCCTGACCAGAGTCCACCTGCCCACCATTGGCCCACCTGTATGAAAGATAATTCACCTTCTTCTTCTCATTCGTTGTTTAATGGTGGTTGGAATCCCATAGGATTCATTACCAACAACTGTAGGTTTCATTCTCCTTCATCTCTTAAATCTGATCCTCCATATCAGCCTTCCTTAAAACATCTAATGCATCCTTCCCAAATCTTGCCTTGATTTGTTCAAGACATAGAATATACTGTATATGTTCTATGTCTTGCTCTCCTTATCTGCCTTCTTCTTCTACTTCTTTTTCATCTTCTTTTACGGCAGTTGGCATTCAGTAAGTTGCATTACTGCCACAAGAAAGAAGACTGCTCTTCCAGGTCATTAATTCATTTTCTCTTCCGCATATCCTCTGTGAGGTGACGGCGGGTCTGGAGGCTATCCAAGAGAGTTCATGGTACTAGAAGGCGCAGGACAACTTGGAGAAGGTGCCTCACATGGTTATTCACTGCTGGCAATTTGGAAATATCAACCAGCCTTTATTTAGACTGGAGTATCTGTAGGAAACCTACAAAGCAGAGGCAAGAACATACAACAATGTGAGGGAACCCTACTAACCAGTGACAGGTTCTTCTTCAGTTTATCAGTTGGAATCTAGCTGGTTACATTACCACCAACTGTAGGTTTAATTCTCCCTCATTTTTGTGGCTTCTTAAAACCGATTTTCCAAACCAACCTTCTTTAATGCCCATATTGCATCCTTCCCTGATCTTGTCTTGATTTGTTCTGTGTCTTGAACTATTCAACTACTTTACCCAGTACTTCCACACACTCTGTCTTCTCGATATGTTTCCCTTTCAGTACCATTCAGCACCTTGTTTGAAAACTGTAGGTTGCATCACCGATTTATAGATCTCTCCTCAGCTTCATTCATTTTCCATATTGAACATAATTATTTAGTACTGGCAAACACCAACCAATACTGGGAAACACCACCCAACCTTTGGACTGTGGGAGGAAATCAGAGTACCTGCAGGAAACCCAACATGCAAACAAGGAGAGGGAAGGTTTGAACCCTCAACCCTGGACAATGTGTGGCAACTGTGCTAACCAGTGACAGGTTGAGCAGAGGGTGTATGTGTGTGTGTGTGTGTGTGTGTGTGTGTAACAGCCCTAGCATTAGTGTTGCACCTGATAGTCATATCAGCATTATCATTAATAACTATACACTTGCAAAGAATGGTATCTATATGATAGCTGTACTTAATAATAAGATAGAAAGTGTATTTCAATAACAATATCTATCTACCTGTCTGTATACATAGTCAGCCAAAACAATGTATACTAACTTCAGGGAAAGAAAAATGGTATGATGTATATTATATAAATATAATATTAATAATAGTGTCATATTATTATCATAGGATTACCATATATATCAATACATATAGCAATCAATTTAGTATTAAAATATGTATTTTTCCTTTTCCTGCAGTGCATGTACATTGTTTGGTTGACTGTACAGTATATATATATATAAGGAAGAGTCATCATCAACATTTATGCCATGCTGTGTGGTAATAATATGTCTGCCAAAACATTGGATTGCCCGCTCCTTTCACATTGCTTGGTGGGTTTCTCCGGGTACTCTGGTTTCCTCCCAAAGACATGCAGATTAAGCTAATCGGTGTTTCTAAATTCCCTGTTTGTATGTGTGTTTGTGGATTGGCACCTTGTCCAGTATAAAGTATATAGGAATACAATTCATACGATATACAAATGTCTATATTTGTCAAGCCAATAAAGCACCTTTGAATCTTGGAATGAATTAATAAATATGATTATATTAAACTCTTTTTGAGTGTTTTGAGAAATGTGAATAATATTCACATAATTTAACTAGATATATTTTTTTAACTTGGAGCAAAAAGCAAATTTTGCATTTAGTTGCCACCATAAAGAAATATATTTGTTATGTAAAATAATAAGGATATAAAAACATAATCCCTGATATATCTATTATGATCAGCCCATATTATGATGTAAGAAAAGCAGCAAAGCTTTATTAGGCTATAAACACACTGATTTTACACAGCACAATGACATTTGCTCTAGTTGGCTTTGCAACACAGAAAGGAAACTCATCAACTCTGGTTGCATATTAAGACAAAAAATGCTTTATTTATTTTTATTAAAAACAAACTATGTACAATTTCATCATAGTTACTGTTGTTTTTGCCAAGAATATTGCAAATTGTAGTAGGGCACCACAGGGCTAAAAGTCACAGGTCAAATGAACTGAATAGAACTGGAACCTTGAGCGTGCAGCAGAAATGTATTATCTTCATAAACAGACCTTTGCTCAGTGGCCAGAATTTGGTACATCCATGGTTTAATTATTTCGTAATGATGGCCTTTTAATCCTGTGATACTCTACTATACAACAATATATTTACTTTTTTTTTTAAAGAAGACAATTTACATTGCTTAGTACAGTTTTTTTTTGTTTTTTTGTTAACCAAAAACCTGTATTGTACAAAAAAACTGAAGCATCATCAGGGGCTTTTATACCAAAATGTGTCATTAACATTAGATCAAACAACACTGATTAAGTTTTTATAGAACTGTCCTTATCCGTTCAAAATCAAATGCTCCTGGCTACACATTTCCTTTGGGCGAAGGTCGAAGACATTTTTTTATCACAAAGCCGATGAATGTAGGAGTGAAAATAGAGCATACAAAACCGTTTAGTAAACTGGAGTCGGCGAAGTAAACATCCAGCGACCTTCACGGAGGTCGCTTCCGTTCCCATGTACGTAGAAAAAATGTTTCGTCTTGTGTATGTAGTATACAAAGCCCCTGAGATGGCCATGGTGGTTGTTTTCTTAAATAGGGTGTCACCTTGGTTTCAGTGTATGTGACAAGACAATAAAGTATATCAAGGCCACATGATAATATCAACAGTATAATTTATTAAGGGCATGAAATAATATATTCAGTTTAAGAGATCTAGGGCGCAAATTATTATATTGTGGCCACAAGATAATACATTAGGTCACAATTGTAAATATCAAGGCTGCAAGATAATATTACAAGGCCACAAGGCAAAATATTGAGGTTATGAGATAATATATTGAGGCCATGAGATAATATTAAGATGCAGCCAGATATTTTGAGGGCATGAGATAATAGTACAAGGCCATAAGATAATATATTCAGGTCATGAGATAATATGAGGCCATGTAAAATAATATATTGAGGCAATGAGATAATATCTTGAGGACAGATAAAATCTTGAGGCCATCAGATAATATCTTGAGGCTCATGAAATGATATCTTGAGGCAATCTGATAATATCTTTACGCCATGGGATAATTTCTTGAGGCCATGGGAAAATATATTTAGGCCATGAGATAATAATATGATGTTACGAATTTATACATTGACACCATGATGCAATATATTAAGCCCATGAGATGATACATTGAGAGCATGAGATAATAACTTGAGGGCATGAGATAATATATTATATTATGAGACAATATATTGAGGCGATGATATAAGGTCTCGAACCCATGGAATATCTTAAGGCCATGAGTTAATATTTTGAGGCTATGAAATAATATTTTGAGAGAATGAGATGATATATTGGGGCCATGAGATGATATTTTGTGGGAGTAAGATAATATATTAAGTCCATGAGATAATATCTTGAGGGCATGGGATAATATCTTGAAGCCATCAGATATCTTGAGGCCATGAGATAATATCATGAGGCCATGACATGAGATAATATCTTGAGCCCATGAGATAATATCTTGAGCCCATGAGATAATACATTGTGGCCAAGAGATCTTGAGCCCATGAGATAATATATATTATATATGGATATTATCCATAGGATAATATCTCGAAAACACTTGCAATGAGGCCACAATGATAAGATGTTAAAATGTCAATTTTAGGCCACATGTAATAAATTGAGCCCAGAAGTAAATATAATAAGATCATGAGATAATAAGTTTTAAATAAAACATTTGACAGAAGTTGCCAGAATATATTAATTTGTTGACTCGTTAAATAATTCATGACTTTGGTGTCTCATGGACACGGTACAATTATTCATGACTATGGCTAGGAGATACTTAGTTTGTGGCTTCAATTGGCCCGACTTTACTGAAAAATAACCACCACGTCACTTCAAGAGCTTTGTAACGGTGCTGCCCATTCGACCGTGCTGTCGTTTTTAAAGACAGGATGTGGGAGCAGCTTTTTGTTTGGTCCTGAGACAAACATGGCAGCATTTGGCGGCAAGGTTAGAGCTTCCTGGGAAAACCGAGGGAGAAGCTCCTGATTGCTTTAGTAGTAGCATTCATTAGCATGACACAAATATATTAGTTTCATTACTATGTTCAACACACCCTTGTTGACTCATACTCACATTTAGGCAGAAAAGGGAGCGAATTTCTCATGTGATATCCTTTGTAAAAAAAAAGAATAAAAAAAAAAAAAAGATCAAACTATAGTATACAGTGTACAGTCATTAGGTTGCAAAATAACTGGATGATTCCAGTTAGCAAACTAGCATGTTACATTGTGTTACATTTGACCATTGAACATGATTTTGTGTGGACGATGTGTTTTTTTTTTTAAATAATAATTATTATTATTATTGTTTTGCAATGGACAAAAAATAACACTGATGTTTAGTTGACAAGGGTGAGTTAAACCAGTATAACTGTTTGCACAGAAAATACGCTGAGTGTTTCGTTTCTGAGACAAAAGGACCGCTATCGGCTCATTTCAGAGATTTACAGTAAAATCAACAGGACATGAATAGGAGGTTAGCAGAGCTGAACGACTGAGTACCCGCATGCGCTTGAATACGAGAGTGAATTTATAAAAAACAGTAATAACACTATCAAAAAACCAGAGCACGATACATTGATTTGGATTAGCCTGCAATCCTGATTTCTTCTTTTTTTTTTTTCAGTCTTAACCTGAAATACAATCAGACTGTGAGAAAATACACAGATGCATGTTGAACTATACTATATGTGGGTTTTTACATAAGCCGAAAATTTTTTTTCTTTTTTTCCCATTTCCTTTTTTCCTTTTTATTGCTGCTAGGCATGATGGTTGACAGTTATCGTTCTGGCTTTGATTTAATCACCAGTAGAAAATAGATTGATATGGAAAGGGTTAAGCAGGACGATATGCTGTGTAACTTGTGTTTTCGATTGTTTAAATGTAATGTCTCATACTAAGCGCTGAACTGCTTTTTCTGACAATATTCTGTTCCATACTCCATTCCAGCAGGGGGCGGTATTGCATGGACTGACCATGAAGTCAAAAGAAGAAATGATAGTCTTGCAAAATGCGAGGACTTGCAAAAGTGCAAGTGAGGTTTATTTTCTGCTACATCTGTGGTATATTATTATGGAATTTGTCAATTTCAGATTATTTAATGTTTCAAAGTTTACCGAATTTAAAAAAATATATTCAGAATCGAAAACTGATAACATATTAGACTAGAAAACCATAACCCTTTCTTTCAATCGATTGGATGATTTACACTTAGTTTCACCTCCAAAGCCATTGCAAAGGCTTAAATTGAAGCATAGAGTGAAGAATCCACTGTGTCCATGTTAAGTATTTCTTATGCACCTTCTCAATCACTGCTAACGCAGTGTTATGGATTTGTATAGGGGGAAAAAAACAGCCCAAATCCAGTTACTAATAGGCTACTTGTGGGCTAGAGCTGGAGTTTGTGTGGGAACATTGGTTTATACAAATGTAATTTCTTATGACCATTGTAGGCCTTTAAAAGATTGGGCGGGGCTTAGCCCTGCTAGCCCATTTTATACCAGGAATACAAAACAATTTGGACACCCCTTCTTATTCCATGGTCTTTCCTTGTGATGTATCTGCTACTTATGTTCTGTAAATCCTTCATAACGACTCTAATCTGAGGTCTTGTTTAGTGTTAATTGGAGATTTCTGAGGCTGGTGACTCTAAATGAACGTCTCCTCTGCACCAGAGGTAAGTTTTGGTCTTGCGTTCCTGGGAAGCTCTTCATGGGTGATGCTTGATGGGTTCTGCAAATGCACTTGGCAACACTGTTCTTTCAAGAACTGATCTAGAACAGCTGACCTCAGTGTCCTAAAATAACAACTGATGGCAGTTGTGTTATTTTATAGTTTTGAAATCTCCAGTATTGTCCTAGAATGTAGAAAATAAATTGCTAAAAATAAAAAATTTAAAAATTAAAAAAAAACATTTTATTAGAAGGTATGTCCAATTTTTTCGCCCAGTATTAATATGTTCAATAAATAATGTTACAGTGAAGAGAAACTGAGACTCATATATTATCAAGCTCTTTAACGTTCAGCAGTTGAACCTAATTATAACGAAACCGGAGCTGAGATGACAGAGTGACCTCGGTAAAGGGCCATTTGCATGTGTGAATACTGAACAAGGAGACACAAATGAGCAACAGTCAAATCTGGTCTCTCTCTCTCTCTCTCTCTCTCGCTTTCTCTCTCTCACACAATCACACACACTCGTCTCATCAGAGATTTTGCATACACCAGCATTATGTGTATTTTTTTTTCCCTTGCACTCCAAATACTCAATCTTTTCTTTTCTTTTAACACGCAGAAGCTCACACGTTCCCTCGCTTTAGCAGCGGATATTTTAGTCTTGTTAAGAAAAGAAAAAGAAAAAAAAAAGTGAAAAATACTAAGACAGCCAGGAAAGAGTTTTTTTTTTTTTTTTTTTTTAAATTTGGTTGAATGTTGAATGGAAAAAAATGTAAATAAAACAATCATATATTAAAGACTATTCATCTACTTTTTAGTTCCTAGTGAATTCTAATTTGCATAGGATTCTTTTGTGTGTGTATATGTGAGAAGATAGATTTTAAAAGATCTTGACCCTTTTAATGTAAAGTTGAAGCTGATCTATAGAGAAAGACCTGAAATTTAATACTGACTTCAGCCGGTGATAATTATAAATCGGAAAATATTCAGCAAAGCAAATCAAAAAACGATGCAAACAGAGATCGCACAAAGTCCTCGTGCAGACAGATGATGATTTTAAAATGACCTGCTACCTTGTTAAAGTTGCCGAAGTTCTGTCTTCTCCATGATTGTACTTAAAATACAATCACTAAAAAAAAAAAAGACTTAAATGTTTTGTTGTTGTTGTCCATCTTAGTTCTTTTAGAGAGCAAAAGAACAGGATTAGGGTTGTGTGTTTACATGAGAGCTACTGGGTTCTGGTTAGGCCTCCGTATCGTCAATTAAACAAGCCGCATCTCGTTGTGCCACTTTATGCGCCCAGTGTTTATACACTAATGCATATGTGTGTTTGTGTTGGTGTGTTACACTAGTGTGCCTGGACTAGGCCTGTCATTATTCATCTCCTTTAAAGTCAAGTCCTCCATTTTGGACGAGAAGGTGTCTTGGTATTGAGACAAATCCGCAGACCTGGAGCAAAAAAAAAAAAAAGGAATAAAATGACTTATTATACAAGCGTAACCATAGCAACAATGATGTTATGCAACAGATTAATAACCAGATTGTCTACTTCATTCATTATACTCCGAGGTGTGCAAACACAGCTTGTGTAAACTCTATCTTAATGAACTCCCTCCCCAGCTCACCGTAACGGATGTCCGTGGAACGTAGCGGACTGGGGCAGGTGTGTGTACGCCGTGTCTCCCTGAAACGACTGCGTCTGTTGCTTGAGCGGCGGATGCGGATGTGAAGTATGCAGCGAAGCCGTGGTTCGTCTGCGCTGGGACGGCGCCACCTCCTGGCCTTTCCCAGGACACGCTGCGCCCGGCTGCCCCAGTGCGTTACGCAGGTACCAGTCCCTCAGACCCTCGAGCGCCAGGGCCTTGTGCAGGTTGCGTGTAGGTTCATCCTGGGGGGTGGAGCCAGCAGACAGGTCTGCGCTGTAGTTAGGGAGTCTTTGCCTGGCCTGAAACTGTCCCATTCCGTTGTGTCCGTTAGCAACAGGGATTTCTGTGTAACCTTGCTGGACGGGAATGAACGGCCCGCAGGATTTGGTTCGGCTCACTTTGACCCGCCGAGGCTCTCCAGGTTTACCCCGCAGCATCAGTGGGCTATAGGCTGGCGGTCCTGAGGCCAGAATCAGGCCCTGAGTTGAGGAAAAGCCATTCACATAAGGTGGAGGGGGTATAGAGGGAGCTTCGTGCCAGGCTCTTGGTTTTATACCGTTTTGAGCCTGCAGTCTCTGCTGCTGCTGCTGTTGCTGCTGCATTTGCTGCATCTTCTGCTGCTTTCCCAACACGTAGTCCAGCAGGACGTCATTGTAGCCCCCGCTCGAGCCGCTGGTCCCACGGCCGCCTGATATGGAGCGGACGCGGGTGACCTCCGCGTGTCCGTTCACCTGTTTCAAACGGCCGTCCAGCAGCGCCTCCGAACTCTTATGAGACCCGTTTCGGACCATCGGACCTGATAGCTGACATTCATCCACGCAACGGTCCAGCAACGCATCCGAGCTGTTGCTGCGTCGTGTTTGGGCGCCGTAAGAGCACCCCAAGTGCCCAGGAGATAAAACATCCTGTGATGCACCAGGCACCGCTTGGGTTACTTCGGGATTATCTGATCGCTGCTTTAATGCTGAAGTGCTACTGGAGGATTCAGACCTGGAAATTTTTTTTTTAAAGAAGATACGTAAACAACAGACGCGGTCATCAAATTTTGAAATGAAAACATTTTATGCAATTGAGATTGAGTTAAAAAAGCAAACAATAATGGATATTTGTTTCATGTGAAAATTAACCCTGATTTTCTTTTGGATCCCTTTGTATTATTTGACTTTTTTTTATTTTTTTTTTAGCATTTATGCTTTGATACAAATGCTGGAAGTGTCTGCTAGTGCGGCAAAAACGACAGCCGTGACCATGACAACTGTATCGATTTAACAAACCTCTGTACGGCACTTAGCTCAGTGAAGACGTTTCATCTTCATCTTAATGAACGATAGAATAGATGACGATATGACAGCGTGCAGTTCAGTCAGCCGGGTAATGAGAACATGACCATGTGTGTGTGTGTGTGTGTGTAAGACTGTGCATGAAGTACAGACCTGACATGCGCGCCCATCGGGCCGTTCCGGGTCAACTGGGGCGTCGCCGGGACGCTCCTGCCCTCCAGATTGGACATGCTGCGCGGGAGCGAGCGGCTCGGACTGGGAAAGAAACGTCAGGCTTATTTTAGACGCGTTGTAATACTAAACAGAGCGTTTAAGCTAACACGAAAAGTAAAGGGCGTCTTCGTGTCACGGCTGGATTTGCATGTAATTGCGGCACCAATTAGAGCACTAATTACAGCCGTTGGATGCGGCTTGCTGAGAACGAACACGCGAATAATCATGGAGATCCCATATAATCAACACATACGTTAATGTATAGTATAGGCTGTGCAGTGAAAGACCTCACAGAGTTTTTTTTTTTTTTCAGTGATGCTTGTGATTAAGGTTTTTAAATAGCACATAGCCTGTAAGAAGGCTGAAAAAGTGTGTGTGTGTGTGTGTGTGTGTGTGTGTGTGTGTGTTTTCCATTTAGCTGGGGGTGTTTCTTCAATATAAAACTCATTACATTTACAATACTAGAAAATGCTTTTTTTTTACATTTCTGTCATTATTTTCTTATTTCTTCGAATCATTTTATAATAATAGCCACATGTTTGCAAAATGATTTCATCGCATTTCATCGCACATACACGTTCACGTATATTAACCTATCTTCAAAAAACACGGACATTTCTTATGTGTGATCTCTCGGTCCCTGCAGCTGGCATGTTTCAAAAAAGTCAATTTGTTTTTTATTCTAGTTTTAGTCCACTTGCATGACATAGAGGACGTTTTTCTTGTGATTGGATCTTTAAGGACTTACAAAAACCTTTCGATTGAAATATACAGATATTCTTTCTCCTCATTTGGAGGAAGAAGTCGTTGGGGCATCCTTCCTGTGCCCTGCAGCAGCACCACGTTTATGAATATAACGCTTGATTGGGAATAATAAATATATATATATATATATATATATATATTTTTTTTTTTTTTCAGATCTCGCTATTTCAAACTGCATAACCTTTAATAACAACCAGACATTCTACACAGTACAACAGCAATTTTGTTGCATGGATTTATTTTTTACTATTATTTGTTTTGGAGCTGAAAAGCACGGATCACGAATAAAATATTTCATATATATGGACCTACACCTTATAAGTTATGGTTTGTAGAATTTTTTCAAGTTAAAGATCTCCAACTGTAACGCTTTTGTTAAAAACCATAGCCATAGGAGGTTAAGGTTAGAAATAGGAGAAGCACAGCATTAATTGATTATGTTAATAATTTAACATGTGTGAGAGGGGCGTCTGATCCGGCTTTACCTAGCTGAGCTGGACACGGAGTTGCGTCTGGCTTTCATCTCGTAGTAGATCTCCACGGGGGAGAGTTTCCGACAGAACCTGCTGTCTGGGCTCCCCGGGACCAGCCGGGGCTGAGACGGAGACGGACCATCGGAGACCTCCTCTGCCGAGCCGAAGAGGGCGGAATAGAAAAAGAGGGAAGAGATGTAATGTGTGAGTGATCGTCTGGGACCTTCACGAGAGCTCATCAGCTGCAATTTACCTCTCGAGCTCATTTTTTTCCTCCCATCCATTCTTACAATAGATAACCGGGTCAATGTGCTCCAGAAACCTGGAGCTTACAGTACAAATGTCCAGTGTTCATCAGGCAGCTACTGTAATACTCTGTTAATGTTACCATTCTGTGCTCCTGAGGAAAACACATCATTCTGCACAACCAAAAGTCCCGGATTGACTCGAACGCCTACATGTTGTTGGTTTTTTTGGTATTGATTTATTTTTGCTGATCTCTATTACTGAATTACATTGTTAAATTAAAAAAATTATATTGGGAAAAAAAATTATAATATATATTTTTGTCTATTATAGTGAGATAAAGTAACAAAAACTCAAAAGCTAATCACTGAGCTGATAAATGTTCAGACAGTAATGTAACTATCAGCTGAAGTGCTGATACTGTATTCTAGATATGTACAGTATATCGTACTGTATGACATCAGACATCACTCAGTAATAGATAATAAATGATATAGTAATTGTTGGTGAATGAACCATCATTATTGGATATACAATAATCTTCAGGATGGTAACAGAAGGTCCACTTCACAGCACCACTGCAGAAATCTCGGCATGGATTATTTTCCTGTAACAGCACGCCCCCAAGTGTTTTACTCCGTGCATAACATGCAGATAAGAAGGAAAGGCTTATTCAGTGCTGAGTGTTACGCATACAGTATGTGTGATCAGTCACATGGCCGAAGCTTACCGGTGTCCTGGCTGGTGGAGTCGGACGTGGAGCTGCTCTCGGACCTCACCGTGTTCTCTGGAAACACGTAAACAACACAACACAGTACGTCATTGTGTATAAGTAAATCGCTTTAAAGCCATGTGTATTAATAAAAAATAAAAAATAAAAAAAGGGATTAAGATAAATACTGCAGAGGAAGTCTAAGGAAATTTAAGATTATCAGTATGAGATATAAATGAAATAATGTGTATAATTAGTGTCATTGTTTGTGTTTCACATTAATAATGAAAGGAAATGACTCGTTTACTCTAAACTTCCTTTGTTCCTCGCTTATCTAAGGTGGACTTTTTCCTGGGTTGTGTGTGTTTGTTTGAGGGAAATCGATTTCACATCGCACACACGATTCCAGATTTTTCACGCACCAGAATGGGACCCCGTACCTGTGATGTAAAAGTCATATGACCCATGTTTAACCCAAGCTGTGAGCCTCTCATCTCTCTCACACACACATGCAGTACATGCCGACACCCACACGTCTCTGATCGCTCTGATGCTTCATTCAGAGCGTTTTATCTCGACACACCGACACACCGCTGATCTGGGGTCAGTTGCACAGAGCGTGTAAACTTGTCATGCTAGACAAAAGGTCAGAGAGAACAATGGATCTGAGGCCTTGCGTGACCTTACAGCACTCCGTCCTGAGTCACTGCGGTTCCTGTTATGCTTCTGCTTCAATCCCACCATGTTCACAAGAAGGACAACGCGATCGAGTTGACTAAACGGAACTTGAGCTTGGAGCTTTCTATATGTGAGGTGCATATGAAAGGAAACACCACTGTTGAATTCTGGATTCTGATTGGTCAGAAGGTGGCGATTCATTCTCGAGTAATATGTTCTCACTTACACTTGTGAATCCACAACACGATACTGATACTGATCATTTTATTTCCTACAACACACCACTCCAAGTGTTATTCCTTCCTAGTCTCACCTGTGTGACATCCTCTATGAACCGTCGTCCTCTTTCCATGAGCCAGCTGTTGCTCCGCTTCTATGTGCCTCCGGAGGGCGCCGCTGAACAGAGTCTTTTTCGATTTGCGCTGGCACGCGTCCTCCTCCTAAATCGCAACACAGTGAGAATGCGTACTGACGGAATATGCCAAATGGACATCATGCGAAAGACACACACCTCGCTTCTCAGGTTGTTCTTGGAGCCGGTGCAGGCCGAACCAACTCTCCTGCGCACGTGAGGGGGGTTTTCTCCTGCTTCTAAAGGAAACTCGTTCGGCAGTGCTCCAGTCAGTTCCTGCAATATTAGTCGATGTTGTAATGCAAGGTTTCATTTTAAAGGAATAGTTTGGTTGGAATTAAAAAAAGCGTTCAAGTCAAACCAGGACTTTGGATTGCGCAGAATAACTAAATGGAGCAAAGTTATATATATATTATCTATATAATCTGCTACACTAATTCATTTAACCCAGATTTCCACTAGTGCTTGGATGCCATCGATGTAGAAAGTTGTCTCAGTACGCCGGCACCGTGATCGGATTGCCTGCTTCATGACTTAAACTCCTTTAATGGCCCAGATATGTGGAAATTTCTTGGAGCGAGGTCAAGCGGATGTGGAAATAACTCCCTGCCGAGTTCCTGTAATGTGCAAGTGGTGTTGGTGAATGATTGTGTGTACAGTTCAGACAGACAGAGGCGTCTATTCTGAAAGATATCCGCTGAATTTTTAAGAAACCGGCGTTCCACTCGCTGAATCTTCACTGGAATGAATGCGGTGGGCTCTGAGCCACCTCGGCCGGGATCGTGATTCATGGACACACAGCCTTCTCACAACCATTCAAATGTTCTACTGCAGCTAAGCGACCGTATTGTGTGCTGACATCTGTAAATGTCAATCGGTTTTACGGGTTCGATTGCGAAAAGTCCCGGTTTGACCTGAACGCCACTCATAATCTGCATATATTAAACACCTGCTTCAAAATAACAACATTAAGCTTCGGAATCCTGTTTGATCAAAAATTTTTTACCATGTGATAAACATGATAGTTTCCACTGCAAGCTTTTTAAGCGAAAAGCAAAAGTCCAGCGAGTGTATTTGGCAGCACGACAGCCTGATCAGGAGTGTTGCATGTGAAGCATTTGCACTGAGAGGAAGCACAGCGGGAATGCAGCACTTACGCCCAGTTATCCAGCACCACATGGTGATAGTGTTACTCACAGACAGCAGGCTACAGCACAGAGTGCACCAGTGGCCCATCACTCCAGAGCTCAGGAGTGTGATAATGAGCTGTGTGTTTGAGAGCACATGTCTGTGTGTGTGTGTGTGTGTGTGTGTGTGTGTGTGTGTGTGTGTGTGTGTGTGTGTGTGTGTGTGCATGACAGTGGCTAGCTCCACATGCCAAAGAGATGTCACTCTGACAGGAAACAAGTGTCATACATTTATGTCACTGTGCATGTGTGTGTGTGTGTGTGTGTGTGCGCGTGAGTGAGACACTCACCGCCTCCTGGAGACACACACGCCTGAGTTCAGCCAGGCGGGCGCTGAGTAAAGCCTGAAGGCTCCTCCGTCTCTCCTGCAGGTCGACCATTCTTTCGGCGCGCTGCTTAGTGTCCGTGGAGCCTTGCAGCTCTACACATACACACACAAAAAAGAAAGAAAAAGACAAAGGCCTTTCAGATTAAATGACTGCAAGTAAGTATTTTCCCTGATTCTATCCAAAACTGTTTAATTCTCTATCCTGATTGGTCCGAAGGTGATGATTTACTTCCTATAACAGCAATGCTGACAGTATTACCGCTCATAATTCAATAATCCCTTCATGATGCTGGTTCAAATACATCATCGTTTCCATAGTAACGGTTCGTTCACAGGAGCTTGTATGGTCAAGGCTAATAATAAACGAATTAAAAACTGCTGCACTCATACAGGCTTACGTGTGCTCTGGGAATAAATGCGTTGTGTTCTGCAAAGGGGAAGCGGTAGTCCTTATTAACAATATACCAAAACATGTTCTTACAGAAAATACAAAAGCTCAGAAATAGGGGGGAACAAAATCCAAGCGAGGTGCTTGGATCCTTCAAGACTTGGAACTTGTGCAACATTTGTCTTTTGTCCCATTGTCTATTGACGAGTGTAGAAATCTGTTACGAATAAAACACTGCTCTGCTCACCATGCCCAGTGATTAGGTGACCTTTGACCTCCATGTCATGTGTCTTGCTGATTGATTGTGCCTTCACCTACATGCGGAAAGAAGGCACACTAAGGCTTTTGTGCAATCTAGGCATTTTAACATCATCATCAGCAAGAGAAAAAAAAATATATTTGCACACATGTCTATGTTTTTTTTCCGGACTTTTTCTCACCGTCCAGCCGTGCTCATGCGTGCTGCAGTGTGTCGGGCTCGTGGCCATGCGCCACCTCTACAGAACGTCCTGAAGGGGGAGCCACTGTGCTGCTGCTGGGGATGCTGCACAATTCTTTCTGAACTCGATGCCCTGCAAGAAGCACACGCACACACACAAACGCACATGCACACATCAAAGCGGAGTGAGTGATGCAGCCTTAGACAGCGAGCATAAGGGTCTGGGTTAAAAGACCGGCTTTGAAAAGAGACTGATAAGGGTACAAGTGGGCTCTGGGGAGTTAACACATAAGTGCGATAGTTCAGGTGCAGCAGGGGTTATAGAGCCTAACGGTTCACTGCTATCGTAAAGATAGGCAAAGCTGGCACACCAGGACCAGGTGCAGGAGGGGAAACGGGCTGGAGCTTTGAAATGGGCTGATGTGTTGTTTTTGTTTCAGAAGGTTAACTACTGCCTGTGGGATTGGACTGGATATGAAAACTGACTCCACATGTACAAAGGGGTGTTCATTTAAACCGGGACTTTTGATTGTGCGGAATCAAGTGTAAAGTAAAACCTCCAGTTATTTCTCTATATAATCCCCTGCTACTGTACACTAATGCACTTATCCCAGCGTTTAACTAGTGCTTGGGTATCACGGTAAAAAAAAATTCTCAGTACACCAGAGGCACAGTCGGACTGCCTGCTTCACATGTGAAACGCTGGCGTCTCAGGAACTCCCTTAATAGCCCAAACATGTGGAAATCGCTTGAAACGACTGCAGTGGGCTCCGAGCCACCTTGGCTGCGATCGTCGTTCACGGACCTCCAGCCTTCTTTAAAATGCTTGCACCATTCAAATGTTGTACTGAGGCTTAGAGTCTCATCACCACACTGTCTTCTGTAAATGTTCTTCACGAGAAATCTCATCACAAGTCCCGGTTTGACTTGAACGCACATCGTACATATTCTCAGATGTAGGTGTAGGTGATAAATGCACAATAATCTGTTTTGATGGACTTCCTAGCCTTTCCTTCAAAACCAGAACACAGTTGTTTTTAGGTTCATTCTTTAACCTTTGAACACCACACCTCTGTTAAAATTCTTGATTTTTAATTGTCCTTGATTATAACATTTTAATTTCTATAGAGACAACTCATTCACTGAGATTCATGTCATACATAATTTAAGTCTATTAAAAAAAAAAAAAAAAACTAAAAATCTGATGTTATGTATAAACATTATTGATGTGAAGATTTTTGTAAGAAGATGTTTATGTAAGAAGTTTGAAATAAGGTTGTTACAGGTTTTCCACCTCAAAGTGGAAGGACCTCAAGCAGCAGTTTAGAGAGGAAAAAATAATTGAAATAATAATAATAATAATAATAATAATAATAATAATAATAATAATGGGGATATTTCTAAAATGGTGATATTCACAGTATAGTATGGTAGTATAGTTGGTTCAATACAAATTGAATCAGCACCTAGGTATCGTGATAGTATTGTATTGCGTGATCCCTGGTGATTCCATCCCTAGAGATAAGATGCACCTCATGGTAATATTTCTGAAAGAAAATGAAACTGAGAGTTAACGAGCTGCGTGACATGAGATGCACACGCTGTGTGTGGGAAGCTGTTGTATCTGTCCCAATCACTGATCTTAAGGGACCGTGAATGTAGTCAGACGTTGTGTGAATGGATGTTAATCAGCATAAATGCTCCAGATAAAAGTTCACATTGTGTTGTTTTGAGGTTGTGTATTATAGTGGGTCATTCAGCGTTATCTCAATGTCATTTTTTTGGAAGTCATTCTAACTTTTATAAACACTGACATATTCCTGATGTTGAATGGCATTGGCACTACAGTCATTCAATATTAGGGTTCGTGCTGTATTATGTTTATGTATATTAATAACTGGCTGGAGAAAGTTGTACAAATGATAATATCTTGGACATTTTACAATTCTCATCACTACCAATCTGTATTCAAGTTATATACCAAGCTATATGAATGAGGAATTTGCACTTGAAACGACAAATATGTAGTCGCTTTTTACTTTACAGGGTGATGAGATGATGAGGCAAAAGTCAGCCGATTACAGTGAAAGTTTTATACTGACAGGCGGTGATAAGTAAATAATAATGCACCTCATAACTCTTTCAGTCGTAAAGATTAGACAGTACGAAAGTCATAAATCTTCCAACTGCATCCAACTTCCCTCTCCACCCACTGGTCTGTCCGTGGGAACTGCAGACAGGAAATTGAGCTCCAAGAGCAGGAAATGGCTCATAATGGAGGAAGTGAGCTAGGGAAGCAAAAAGGAAAAAAAGGGGGAGGCTCGAACAATATCGAGAGTGAGAGTCTCAGATGAACAAGCCAGTCACACAGCCGTAGCGAAGAAACAACAACCAAAACTTGTGTTTCATTTTATCCAAAAGGTCCACAGAACCACTTCCTGTAAACATTTCCTTCACCGCAGGCACCGCTGAATTCTTCGTTTTTAGCTTCAGAGCCCAAAAACAAGCTTCTCTGTTTCTCATGGTGAACCGAGACACAGTGGCTTTTCCCAAACAGTCATTATGTGTGGACTGCAGGACAGCACACAGCACAAACAAGTCCTTTAGTCAAGTGTAAACGATGAGCGCGCTCGAAAAAAAGAAGAAAAAAAAGTAGCATGCTGTCGTCAGAAAGCGGAGAACAGCACGCTAATTTCTCTTGAGGCGGATTGCTGTTGGGCTTCGTTCAGGGAGAAACTCTATGGTTATCATTTTTTATAAAAATATTTTTATTACGTCCAATAAACCTCTATTAAATATATTCATCAACACAACCTGACAAACTGTGCTGAAAAACACATCACCACAGACACCTGCATGCTAATGATGCTAACATCCTCCTTTCTAATGCTTCATTTCTTTTGATTGAAATCTTCTTTTTAATCCATAATCAGGCAACTTTTTTATACTTTGGTAATAATTAATAAATTAGTTACCAATGAATTTCTCTGACTATAACTGCATATAAAGTAAACAGAAATCATTCTGTCACAGACCTAGCTAGCTAGCATGGAGCGTCTGTTAGCTAAAAGAAAGATATCTACAAAAATAGCTTGAATTCATCATTGACACACTAACATACCTTTAATAACGCTGAACTGTGAATCATGGTGTTAACAAATTTTTATTCAATTTAATGGCTTGTTTGTGGATTTATGAGTTTGTATGCGTCTTCTATTGCTAAATGCACTTTACAGCAAATTAGGTGTTAATCCATTACAGGGCACAAGCACACACACTCACACACTCGTTCAAACATTACAGCCAATTTGGAAACACCAATTAACTTAATCTGCATGTTTTTGGATTGTGGGAGGAAACCCACCAAACACAGGGAGAATATACAAACTCCACGAACACAGACCCAAAGGTAGAACTTCTACCTTTAACTCTGGAGGTGCGAGGCCACACTGGTATCCTCAATGCCAGCATGCCACGTACGGATTTTAACTAATTAAAAGCAACCTTCTTAGATAAATACTTATGGCTTATCCATATGGCTAGATACTTTGGATAGCCAAATGAACCTGTGAGCCAGCTAGCTGGATAATTCAACAAAATGTGCTCAGTAGACAAATTTCATGCCAGGTCATACATTGGTCAATACATTAAGATGGTACGACTGAAATGTATAGTTTAGCTGAACTATTAGGCAGTACTGTATTATGCATCTTTGCCAGAAAAGAATGACAAGATATTAAAAATGACAAACAATGAATACTGACCGCCAACTGCAGTTAAATGAATTACACCCTTAGGAGAGAAATGGAAATATTAAACAATCTGATTTTAATCAAAGCTCTGCCACTGTTGCCACATCGTTAGCACTTAATCATGTGTCTATCGAAACAAAAACTACAGAGTGTATGAAACAGGAACACAGAGATACTGGGTCAGACAGGGACGGCTGAAAGTGATCCACCTGATGACCTCAACGCAAATAATCACGTGCTGGTAGAGCAAACACAGGAGACGTGCCTGCCTCCGTTTGCTTAGTGTAGGATTTCAAGGAGTCCCTGCTGTTGTCTGTCTGAGTGAGTGAGACAAAGCGCATTTCAAACCCCTTAAGAAAACAGGACTACAAGACAACACAGTATACATTGAAACCACAAACAAACAAGAGACAAAGACAGACTTGGGAGAACATATGTGTGTCTATGTATGTCATGTCTCTGACCGTGTACGAGTATGTGAGCAAGATGGAGCAAATGTCGAGACAAATGGTCTGCGGTCCTCGGGTAAGCTTGCCAGCATTCCGGCACCTCCACTTAGTCATGTTGGAGCCTGCATTACAGTTTCGGAACAGATGTTGGGCCAGTCCATCCTTCATCATTTCTCTGTCTTTTTCTTCTCGCTCCATTCCCCTCCATCTGTCTTTTTCTCCTTATCTCAGCACAATCCTGTAAAGCAGGTCTTGTCCTCCCAGACTTGTCACCTCCGTTTCAGACCGAAGCATAACTGCAACTTTCCCCGTGCACAACTCTGTGGCTGCCGCTGTCGCCTAGAGGGAGACGACTTAGCCCTCGAATCGCTCTTTCATGCAGAAAAAAAAAAAAGCCTGACGCACAAACTCAGCAAATTTCTCCTCCCAGGACTGTCTGCGACCTCTCTGATCCCAACAGGCGCTGCTGGATACCCCCACACTTACACACACTACCTTGTGTAATTAATCTGGCACTAACGAGGACATGTGGACACAGCTGTTTTGCGCACATGCCTCACACGTAACCCCAGAATGCAGCGATCCACACTGATACAAGGCTGATACACTAAACAAAAACATTAATGACTGCCTCGAAGAAAAAAAAAGTAAACATAGTCAGGTATCAGTACTGCTATAACACAGAGTGACTTTAATTTTACACGTCATAACACGTAGCTAAGTAAACAATGCTTCCTGAAGGAATGATTTTAACAACTTTAGCCCTTCAACCCTTTCGGTCGAGCACATTTTGGGTCACTATATCATATCGAAAAATGTATTGGACCAAACATGATGCTCTGTCTTTTTCAGTCACCTCTTAGCGTATCATAATCCCCAAAAACAGTTTCACCACCATCCAGAACATCAGCTTGTTATGGGATTTTTTTTATCTGTGATTTTGTTTGGGAGGATTTGTAAATATATTAATACTTTTACCATGATTTGACTTCTCAACCATTTGGAAGAGGTCTATCTGAAGACTATTTAAAACATTTACGTTGATGGTTGTTATTACTACTCTAAGGAAAAAAGAAAAAGAAAGCATTTTGTGGTAAAGACGTTAAAGGGTTAAAGTAATTTTGGTCAGAAGAACAAGTTATAAGAACTAAAGTGTAATTACTGGTTAATTATTGTGGTATTAAAGTAATAAAACAGGAATATAACACAGGGGTATGCTGATATTAAAAAAAAACTGACTATAAGGGTGGGAAAAGTAACCCTGCTTTATATTAGCCTATATCACTGTTGTTGATTTTTTTTCTTAAAATATGTTCTTAAAATGCTAAATTGTTACCCTTGCTATTCTCTCGTTCTCTCTCTCTCTTTTTTTTAAAGCTATTAACTTTTGGAAACATCAACTGCATTAAATGAAATTGTATCATTCTGAGTCTACAAAAACCTTACAGAATAAATCATATGTCTAAAAACACTCATAATCTACAACAATATATTTATGGGTCATTATACATTTTTGTTTTTTTGTGCTGCATAGCTAGTTAATCAAAGCCTTGCGAGTTCATGGTGACATCTCGCTGGGAGATAAGCTGAAACAAAGCCAACCTACTTCAAGTGGACGATGAGGGCTGGAGGTGATAACCAGAAGCCGTTATGGTGCCACAATGTGTACACTCTTCAGCATGAAGGTCAATGGTTGTCAGAGAGAGAAATGAAAGAGAGAGAGAGAGAGAGAGAGAGAGAGAGAGAGAGAGAGAGAGACGGAGTGCCAGTACCCTGCAGGTTTTGGCACCTCTCCATTCCAATCAGAAAGCGTCTTCCTTTTGTCCCTAACCAAATGTTGAATGTCAAAATCTCAAATTTGTAAGATCTCTAAAAATAACAGAGGACCTGAGAAGTAATCTGAAAAGGAACTGAGAAATTTCCAAATAACATTGATAAGAGAGAAAAATGCAAAATATGAGCTCAAGAATCTTAATCAAGTAAGGTCCAATGTGTAAAGTTTCATAATCAGTAATATAATTCGAGAAAAAAAGATGCTAGCTAGAAACAGACTATGAGCTTGTGGACTCTTGTGTAAAACTATTTAGTTGCTGTGAAGGCCAATGCAAGAAGCTAGATGTCCATTTTTATTCTAGCAATTGCACAAAAGTAAGTTACATATAATTACTTCTGATTACATGTAATTTTCATCCACTGTTTTCACTTTGAGAGACTTAGGTCATGGACAAACCTCTGTAAACAGTGCAGGGCTGCTGTCAGTCATAACGCTGAACAAGCAGAGCAGACAGGAAAACTTTAATTACAGGTAGAGTACTCCTTGTTCCTAAAACTTCCTCCCATTTTTTTTCCCCCCAAGACTTCCCCCACCTAATGTCTAGTCCTTCTCTACTGTACCACAACCTCCAAAAAGACAATCTTTTCATTCAAATGAAACTTTTTCAGGTGGCTAAAAATGCCTAGAGGTGATCATGCCCATGATTGGCTGGCCTTGCCTTGACACACAGAGCCTTGTTTAAAGATTAACGAAATAACGCTAGAAATGTAGAGCAACGTTAGTCTCCACTCATCGTTAGTCAAGTCAGCAATTTTGGGTAAAGTAATCCTTTAATGGTAGGTCTTATTGAAGTTTTCTTTACACCTGCATTGCTTTCAGGTGTTCCCTGGAGGCTAGGAGTGACTTTTTACCAGAACGATGGTGAAAAGAAAGCAATACACCTTCATAACCCCGTGAGGGTGGAGGTCAGGTCCTGGCTTTTATACGTCAGTCAGGTGGTGCCGTGTCGCTTTCATGGGCCCCTAAGCTTCGGGTACAATCAAGTCTGACAGCCACATTCACCGAGACTGATTGAAGCACAAGTCAAACAACTGGCAACACGTAGTCTGCATGGCTACGACTGCAAAATTTTCAGCCCTGAGGCTACATGGGGGTTTCGACGCGTCAAATGTGACACAGATTGACCCAAACTCAAAGCCACAGGAAGGGAATAAAGATGGGGTTGGGGTTTGATGGGCATTCCCTATGGAGATCACCTTCATGCCCTTCACTCTCCATTTCCATGTTTCTCTCCTTTGTTCTTTCACCCCAAAAATCTGCCCCTTTCGCCTCCCCCCTCAGTAGGCCAGGTGGAAGCCACATTTCCTCTGACTGGCAGGAACAGCAGCTACAGCAGGGAGCAGGCCGAGAGGCTGCAGACAGCAGATGGCAGGAGCACATGTATGCGCTCCGGTCCACCCGTTAACCATCCGTCCACCAATAAACTATTCGCTTTTAGAAACGCTGCTATGCCGCTCCAAAATCTTTGTGATTCTACATCAAAAACCGAACAAAACAGAGAGAAAAAAACACTGTTACACAATATTCTCATTCTTTAGTGGCCACTATGGTTTTGGGCTTTTGTTTACTTTCTCCAGCTGTCAGATCAGCTCCGTTGCTCAGCTCTGACTGCTTTTTCCAAACGTCACCTTAATGTTAACTCACCAGCTACCAGTAATGATTTGGAAATTTCGATTGTGGCTGACAGAAGATGGGGTAGAAAAAGAAGAACGAAGCTAGTACAGGAACTTGCTAGTGTTCCCTCAGACTAGTTAACTGTATCATGAGCACCTCTGCTAGCAAGGTGCAAATTAGCTGGAGGCACGTATCTCTGAAATAAGTTTAGACAGAAGGTTTACACAGCAAACGTAAAAAAAAAAAAAGATGTGTACCATCCTTTCTCCACTATCCTAACTAGCTCAGTCCAGGATTCAGAGCTTAAATAACAATTTTAAAACAGATCGATATAATGTCATGTAAAACAAAGATAAGAGACTTGTAATATCACAAACTCATTCCTACAATAACTACAATAAAAACAATTCCTCATACAATAACCAAAAACCTCAAAATAGATGTTACAAATGTCACTTAAACAGCCCGGCTGAAAAAAAATATGCTAGTAATGCTAGCAAAATTGTTAGTAAAATAATAACTTTATTATTTTCATTTGCAAAGTGCTGATTTAAACTGATAAGAGACCAGCTAAAAAAAAATCACAAAGAACTACTAACTATTACTTAGCGGTGAACTACTAGTATAAATAGAATTATTTATTTTATTTTATAAATACAGCCTGCTTGAAACTTGACTCATCCTTCATGCTAACCATGCTAACCAGACAAGCTATAAGGTAGCAAAGCTTGTCAAAAGCTCTAAAGACCTACAGGAACTAACAATGTTGTTCACTTTATTTTTATTTTTTGCTATATACTTACTGACCCTCCATGTCATTTTGACCACCTGACTAATATTGAGTAGGTCCCCCCTTTGCCTTTGTGGCACACTGTGTGTTCTAAAACCTTCCTATTGGAACCAGCATCATTTGAGCTACAGTAGCTCTTCTATTGCATCGGACTACACGAATCAGCCTTCACTCCCCATGTGCATCAGTAAACCTTGGCCAGCCATGACCCTGTCGCCAGTTCACCGGTTTTCCTTCCTTGGATCACTTTTGGTATGTCCTGACCAGTGCATCCCACATGCATCCCACAAGAGCTGCAGTTCTGGAGTTCTGGACTGACCCAGTCCTCTAGCCATAACAATTTGGCTCTTCTCACAGTAGTTACATTTTCTATATCTCGTCACAATGGCGGCTGGAAGTGTGTAGGATATATTAGGCAGCAAGGGATTTTTTTTTTTCCTGAGGTTGATGTGTTGGAAGCAGAAAGAACTGGGCAAGCATAAGGATTTGAGAGACTTTGACCAGGTTGTGATTGTGATGGTTAGATGACCGGGTCAGAGCAACTCCAAAACTGCAGCTCTTGTGGGATGTTCCTGGTCAGGACATACCAAAAGTAATCCAAGGAAGGAAAACCGGTGAACCTGCGACAGGGTCATGGTTGGCCAAGGCTCGCTGATGCACATGTGGGGTGAAGTCTGATCCGTTTAGTCCGATACAATAGAACCGCTTGTAGTGTACTATAGATTAAATCGATGAAAAGATTAATACTTGTTGTGATAAAAAGGGCATCACTGTTTTTGGTAGACATACTACAGAGTCTATAAAGTTACAGTTAGTTGGTAGACTCTTACTACATAGCTTGCAGGCTAGTTATACAGCTAACGGGAGAAGAGATGCTAATAAAGAGTTTGTTTAAAGCTGCTATGAGGTAAAAGATGACAAGAATAAGAGCATTTATGACTATAAAAGTGTTGGCTTTAATAACTGTATTAAATATAATTTTTGGCAAATTTTGAAATTAGAGGGATGAAAAAAACTTCTCCTATTATCAAAAATTATTTAAAGTAATAACAGTCGTTTGACTTTGCTTCGTCGCACTCTGAGCTTTTTTATTTTACCATAAACTGCAAGCCCTGAAGTTTATATATATATTTAGTGCTGAGTATCAAACAAAAGGTGGGACAGGAAGTGTGGCGACTGCTTTTGGACAAAACCCGAGTCTTACACAGGCAGCGCTGGCACAATGCTGACCAGCTGAACAGGAACAAGCATGTCGGGTTACGATACCGCTGCCAAATCCTCACCGTAACAGTGAAGATGTCCAACTATAGGCTATTAATAGCTTACCTAAAAAAAAAAAAAACACACACCATGGGCTAGTGCATGGATAATCCTAAGAAATGCACACATCCATGGGTAAGGTGTTCTTTAAAAACTCTACCATGGCTAAAAACTGGTCTCTCGGCTGCACCGGTCTCCAGAGACAACACGAAGCATTCAGGAATGCCATTCGTCAAGGTCAGCTTCTTCTACAGGTAATAAACACAATATTTATCAGCCTTATTGCCTTCCACTGTTTCAGCTCTCCTCGCTCCTAAACCTAGTCTCTAAGATAAACATTTTCCTTCTTGTTCATATTCCTGGAATGTGTGACACCAACAGATCTGTTTTTTTTGTTGTTGTTGTTTTGTCCTGTTTAGAACAAAAAGCACGTAGAAAAACAACCATGGAAACCGCGGTGTACTTGTGGGAACCGCAGGAGGCAACACTGACTGCTGAGCTAGAATGGGCTCGCAAAGCGAGGACGCCTGTGGGATCCGTGACGAATACCGACAGCACCCGGGATTCTTTAGTATTCAGATATAGAGGAAATTATTGAAGTTTGTTTTTTAAATATCATGTTAGGGTTTTTTATATATCATTAAGGTTGGCTTAATTATGTTCAACTCATAGCTTAGTAACAACACCATGAAACAATGCATTGAACCCAATGGATGGAAAGTTAAAGAATTAAGTGCTCTAATAAACTAATATAATGGTTAACTGTCCTAATATGGCAATTTTACTCTTCCAAAGAGCACATCTGAAATTATGGGATCTATGATATGCAGATCTAAGTTCATTTGGATACATATAACCCTGATTCCACCTCCAAATCAAGCCTCTCTTGTTGGGTGTACAGACCACAGAATGGCCTCGCTTTGTTCTCTTATCGCTTCAATCTGCTTACGCATCTCGAATCCACGGGGCTCATCCAAAAGCAGGTGATGGTTAGGGTGTATTGCCCGTATGAGGGATAAACATCAGTGCACGCACATCTGGTGGGCACATGCTGCCTTAAATGTACCTCTTTGTCCACAAGTCAGGGCTGAGTTCAAGAAAACAGCAAATACACCAACATGATACAGTCGACCTCAGTATGCAGGTGTGAAAAGTTGGTAAACCATATGGCTACTTATAAACTCTTTATAGTGTATATTAAATATGAATCTAAAGTAGAAACTGGGCATAATGGAGAGAAAGGAAAACCCTTGCTGTGTTTAAACATACCGGGTGTGTGTACATACTGCAGATGATGTCCATGGCAAGACGTCTCATTGATGATGTCCCGGCTTGAGGATACCTTTTTTTTTTTCGAAATCCATCACTGATCCTGTCTTCAAAGATCTCACCAAACAAAACAGAAGCTGTTTTAGATCAGAGCGTGATCCGCAGCAGCACGGCGGCCTCTTTTACAACCGAACGACGAGGATTTTATGGCTCTTTTTTTTTTTTTTTTTTGGCTCTTTGATCTCTCTGCAGCGCTTGGAACATTACAGCAATGAATCCAGGCAGGTTCAGCCGGGTAAAGCCGTAAAGAGAATGTGCGAGAGCAGCAACAAGTAACGCGGAGACGTCGGAAGAAAGAGAAAGTCGGGATGGGTGTGGGCGCGACACAGGGAGTCTGAGCTAAGTTACAGTGCGATGCTCTAGGGTACATAATTCATTTAGGAATTACATTTTTTTTATTTTAAAAAGAGAATGATCAAAAGAGAGACTTTGACAAATGGAAAGAGGATAAGAAAAAAAAAGTCGGGATGGTATGAGTTGTATAGAGAGAGATGCACTGCAGGATTAGAACAGAGAGAATGAGTTCGTTTAAAAAAGGAAAAGAAAAAAACAAACAGCCTGCAGTGAGACGCTGAAGATGCAAATCTGAACCCAATTTGAATATTAAAAGCTAGAGAGGAGGATGGCCCACGTTTATGTCCCGACTCGAATCCTATCGCTATCCTCTCTATATAGTTTACGCAAAGATAAGGAAGTAAATCAGAGAGTTACACCTGCAGGGCTGCTTGTGTCCTGAGCTGAACTTACACTTAACGCTGCTTTTTGAGCACATACAGCAGATACACGTCCGGGGTCTGATCAAACGTAATACCCAGGGGACGCTGTCCTGTTCAACTCTATCGTAAGACGAATGAGGGGATTGTATTCCCAAAGTATGTCAGGGTTGTAAGGATTCATCAAACCTTTATAATTATACCTGGTCAGGATTTTTGGACTGAATTTATATTTTGATATAATACCAAGCACATTTCCCTTTTTTTTTTAAATGTGGTAATTTGAAATGGACCAAACACTGAATGAACTGAACGAGACTTGCTGTGACATCGTCCATGGTGAAACTGGATGACTGATACAGGCAGTAACCAAAGTGACAGCTAAAAAGCAAAGACATGGGAGGGCAATGGGGGAAACACGAATGCCTCTCACTATCATCATATCACTACCCAAACAATCTCCGATCCATCCAAGGTCAGGAGTCTAGACAGCAGAATTAGCCATGGGAGGGATGCCACATTCTCTCTCCTGTCAATCACAGCATCACTGGCCAACTGAAGATGTCTATGAGCGCACACATAAATGCACGGGAGGGTGTATCGCGCTCTCCTCTGACTGTCTCATGCTACTCAGGGACATAGTATAAGCACTGAGTTGAGAATAAAATGCAGTGTCTCAGAGGAAGCATGTGTTAGCTTTCACTCTCCCCAGTTGGTAGCTGTGGTGTGATAGGGGAGAGCTGGGGAGAAGATGGGAATTGGTACATGGCCAAATTGGTAGAAAATGGGATGAAGAAAAAACACCACTTACTAGTCAGGGTTATTGCCCTGTGATAATTACTGCTCACACGTTTTCCCTGATCTAACACACTTGATTCAGATTATCAGTCACGTGATGCATCCTGGGTGAGATCCACCCCAAAGATACTGTTATAGAGAGAGCGCGTGTTTAAAGATGTATTTATTTCATTGTCCTTTAATTATCTGTGTAGTTAAACAGTTTGGTCTCCGAGACTGGCGATAAGTGTAATAAAGTGTTCACCAGAGAACGCTGGCTGCAAAACTAGAACCGAGAGCCGGTTGTTCCGAGAAAACAATGAGCTCATCGTCAGCATTAATTACATCATCCTTAGAACAGGAAGCAAATCTGACAGCCAGATAACAACTCGGTGACTAATAAATATGCAAACACTTTACAGTACATTAACCTGAACTTTAGGCGTCCCGTCATGCCTGTGTAATACTGCACCATAACTATAAGGGGCGTTCAAGTCAAACCGGGACTTCTGATTATGCAGAATAACAGAACACAGTAATAAGAGGAAAAACAAAACTGCCTTTATTTCTCTATATAATCCTCTATATAGCCCCAGTATAAACTCCGTCAATAGCCCAAACATTTCGAAATGGCTTAAACAGAGGTCAGGACTATATGGGGAGGGGGCGCGCTGTGGCAATTACTCCCAGCCCAGTATGAGGCTGTGCATTGTCCTGCAAAAACCAGGCTGTTTTTTTCCATTAAAGTAAACGGGCATTAAAGGAGTTCCTGTGGGGGGCCAGCGTTTCAGACGTGAAGCAGGCAGTCGGATCATGGCCATGAGGTACTGAGAAAACTTTCCACCTTGATGGTATCAACGTTTGCATTAGAGTAGCAGGGATTATACAGAGGGAAAAAAAGGGAAAAATCAATTCCTTTAACTGTGTTTGATTGTGACTTTTGACACAATCAAAAGTCCCGGTTTGACTTGAACGGCACTTGTAAACAATGTTATTATTATTATAATAATAATAAAATAGCCTGAATGTGCTGTAATTAATGGTACGAGGATTAATTGAAATGATCATTGTAACTTTGCAACTGTAAATGTTGAGTATTTTCTTATAACAGCATGCTCCTAAGTGATATGATTCTCCAGCTTGTCAAAATTCCCCATAAAAGGCTAATCCATGAAAGTATCACCTATACTTTTGATGTATTTAACTAAGTTTGACACATACCTCATGGATGGCACAGCGCAACATATTTCAGTTTCCTCTCATGCAGAACTGTTCCCCTTCGGTCAAAAACGCTCTGTTTGTTTGTGATGCTCATGCAGGACAAGGACAAGCATCAAGCATCATCTCAGACTGCACGACACCCGATCGATCTGTATGCACAACGAGCAAATCAATAGGGTATAAACTGCGACAAAGCGATACCGCCCGACCTGATTACAAAAAAAACAAAAACAAAAACAACAACAACAACAACAACAACAACGAATGCCTAACATCTCAGCGAAAGACTGTCACTGAGTCCACTGTATCTCCGAGCGCTCTTATAGGAGCAATGCGCCATGCAATATACACAGCTGTTACGCTGCTGATATGGAATTCCACTAAGCAATTTAGTCGTCTAATGAAAAGACATAGTTGCTTAGGACCAGCCCATTAGAAATGTTAGCTATGTGTGCACTCCACAGCTGATTATGACGAGAATGACATCGATCGTCCATCTGGCTTTGGTATGTACGATATATATTACGCCATGCACACCGTATATACTGCTCGTGTTAGATCGTCCAAGAGAAGTAGCGAACTCTTTCCAAGCGGTTCCGCTGTGTCAGGACTGAAGTCACTGGAACCAAAGCGTGACAAGACACAGACACGGGCGCGTGTGACGCTTTCATTAACCTGGTAACGAGATAAAGACGCATTAACGAGATAAAGACGCATTAGCGTCTCTCTTTTCAAAAGAAAAAAAAAAGTGTGTTTAAGCTGCACTTGGCTGTGTGCCACAGTTAAAAAAATAGAAAAAAAAAGGGAGCCTGGTTTCTAGGTAGCCACTTCAGTAATCTCCTTCCTACTAAGCAACCGGACCGTCCGAGCAAACGCAGCAGGAAGCCGAAACAAAGAGTTCATCATTCCTGTTTAACTGCGATTCGATTGTTGTTTCTTTTTCCAAATGCCGTAAACAGAGCGAGCGCTTATAAGGAAAAGGTCAGCTCTTGAATGAGTACAGCAAAATGCGAAAGTGGTAAAAAAGCAACAAGTGATGAATCTGTATCTACAAACTGTACTGGAGCCGTACCGGACGGACATCCTTCGGACATTGATTGTGGAAAAAGTCATCATTTATGTCCACTGTATATCCACACTATCCGGTGTCACCCAGAAGAGGACGTCTTCCCTTTTGAGTCTGGCTCTTATTAAAGCTTCTTCCACATGTCATCTTAAAGAGTCTTTCCTACAGGCTTGTTCAATAAATACCGCTCTGAATACGCGGCCACACTCGGATTTCTGTAAAGCTCGTCCGCGACGGCGATGCCTTTTCTTAAAAGCGCTTTCCAAATGAAATGCAATTGAGTTTCAAAAGACAACGAGAGCCGTCGGGATAATCACATGCAGATGACGAGCTCCAAAACCGAACGCTCAACGCTGGGAACGTGAAAGAGCGATTCCGTGTTTTCGCGCTGAGTAAGCAGAGCGAGCTGCACGCTTTTGTGTGAAAATCAGCACTCCTAATACGCAAAGTAAACGGCGCTATCGGCTCACCAAAGGGTCAGGGTGGAAATATGTTTGAGGTCTGCCTGCGAACCTTGTGCTACGTCCTCACTGATGGATAGGGTTACAGTACTGTACATTCACTTAAAGCTGGGTTTAAACTCTATGCTGAGAGTGGAGACCGTCAGACTCGGATATATAAAGTGTACAAAAGCGTACAAAGTGATGTTTATTACAATTTCTGAGTTTGAGATCTGATATGTCACTCGCCAGAAAAGCCTCCGATAGAACAGGAATTTGCAAAACTGGCGAAACTAAACAGGAGTATCGTTGTCATTTTTATAACCTCATGATACATGTTATTGCACAAGAGGTCGGCCAAAAAAAAGAGTGATAACCTTGAAAAACAGTTACAGTAACACAGGCTTTTAAGGTCAACTGCACAACCGTGCTTGAGTGTAGAAAAGAATGGTGTCAGGACGTCTAGCCTCGTGGCGTCAGACAGGCCCTCCTCCATAACCCAGCCATGACCAAAGACCTGATAAATTATGCAAAGACACCGTCGTCAGGTCTCGGGCCCCTCAGGGCTGGAAACAGCCAGGACTGTCATCCTAAAGCGGGAGGAGGAGGAGGAGGAGGAGGAAAGGGAGGACTTTGTGCAGATGTATCCGCAGCTTTAAAACAAACAGAGCTCGTTCTCATAAATGTGCTGTGCTGTGTTCTGTACGATAAGTTCCGTGAGCTGTGATCAAGGCCAGATTTGAACTGCACTGAAAGCTGACGGTATCACTTTCTTGGAGTTTTGGATCCTATGTAGGTTTAAGCACAAAAGCGAGAGCTGCGAGCACGATACGCAGTTCCGACAGCAGCGTTTGTTGAACGTAAAGGTCCCGGAGACGATCACTGTTATTCATTATTGGATGATGAAAGTTTCTGAGCAATTACGCATTGTGAAATGCCCTGGAACTCCTGACCGCTGAGCTGAGTCAGGTTCGAGTTCATCCAAAAATGATCCATGAGTCACTTCATAGCTCACATGGAGAGGACGCATGCTTATGGAAAGCTTTTCTAAATCTCTTTTTAATAGCCTGGACATTTTAAAGTACATTTCACCATTAGATCATTATTCTGTTAACAACACTCAGTGTAATCCATCCATCCATCCATCCATCCATCCATCCATCCAGGAACTAAGGACTGTGGAGGCCAATGGTGAACGTTGTATCTATTCCCATTTTTACGACCGTGGTAGGACCTCCAGTCAACACTACGGGCAATATGGGAACGCTAGTTAGGCCAGATTTGAACTGCCTATCTGCCGGTGTTGTCTCTGGAGGCTTCTGTCACCAAAACAAATTCCTTGCATGTGCAAACGTACAGTACTTTGCAATAAAGCTCTATCTGATTCTAATAATAATAATAATAATAATAATAATAATAATGGTTAGTGGTTAGTACAGTGGCTTCGCACCTCTAGGGGTCTGTGTGTATGCAGTTTGCATGTTCTCCGTATACTTGGTGGATTTCCTCCAGGTTCACCAGTTTCGTCCCACAGTCCAAAGATTCAAATTAGGCTAACTGGCGTTCCCAAACTGCCCGCTGTATATGAACGCGAGTGTGAATGTTGGGCGGAGGTCCTACCATGGTTGTAAAAATGGAAACAAATACGATGATCACAATTGGGTTCCCTGGTTCCCAGTTGGACTATAGGAGTTGCTAGATGGATGGATGGATGGATGGAATATTAATATGTGCAACACTGTGCAAAACTACTGATATTTATTTGACAATACCCCACATGTTATTCCATTTCTTGCTAATAGTTGTTTGTTTGTTTGTTTGTGTGTGTGTGTGTGTTGTCATCACTGATAGCTTTCGTCACCAAAACAAAGTCCTTGTATGTGCAAAAGTACTTGGCAATAAAGCCCTGATTTCTAATTCTGACAATAATAGCAATAATAATAGTCATGTGAATTAATCTTTTCCCTGCCAGACCCAACAGACAATTTTATTTGTTCAATGCATTTAATCAAATTCACTCTAACCTCAACTCAGAGCTGCATTCATTATTATATTACACTAATAATAATAATAATAATAATGAGAATAATAATGAAATAATAATAATAATAATAATAATAATAGGCAGCACAGCAACGCCTTGTAACTCCAGGGTCTGTGTGCATATGAATGTTGACCGGAGGTCCTACCACAGTTGTAAAAATGAGAATAAATATAATGGCCACCATTAGCCTCCACAGTCCCATTTTGGACTATGGAGGTTCCTAGATGGATTGAGTATTAATACTATGCAATACCACTGATATTTATTTGATCTAGTTCCATTTTTTGTAAAAAAAAAAAAAAAAAAAAAGTAAATAAATAAATAAATAATTCTGTGTGAGTGTGTGTGTTGTGAGTGTTGTCATCTTTGGAAGCTTCCAAAACAAATTCCCAGTATGTGCAAAAGTGCTTGGCAATAAATCTCTATAATATTATTACATAATGATAATTAGCAACTGTATCTATAATTATTATAAAAGTCAGAATCTCCTTTTTATTCTGACTCTTATAATAATAATAATAATAATAATAATAATAATAATAATAATAATAATATAGCAGCCATGTGCATTAATCTTTTCCCTCCCAGACCAAACAAGACAAGTTTTATTCATCCAATGCATTTGACCAAATTGACTCTTACCTCAACTCAGAGCTGCATCCAGACTTCCAGGCATTGTGTCCTGATCTTTGGGTTAAAGAGTTCAGAAGAGCTGTTCTTCAACAGGCAGCAGTTCCCTTTAAATCCTTCCCAGGCAATGCATGAACACACACCAAGAAACAACTCCTTGGCGCATATATAGGCATAACAGGTGCATAAAACCCTTGTGTTCACGTGTTTAGATAACATTAATAATCATTTTAAAAAGCGCTGTGTTGTATGTCGAGCGCTCGCAGTAGGAACAGCGCTGAGACATTCCGCTTGAGTTCTGCGCTCAGGTCGAGGGAGAATCCAGCGGGCGATACCAACTCGGGCGCGCAGGGGGGGGAAGCGGTACTCCGCGTAACCGCGCTCTCACTATATATCCACGGGTATTAACCAGATTTTATTACGGTATATTATAAATACCGATTGTTCACATGTACATATATTAATTTATTTCTAAATAGATAATTATATTTGAAGTCGATTTAACTTTTTTCTTACATGCCTCCCCTGAGACAGATGGTATCGTCTGTTTTGCTAACCTGCAGCAGGGTTTATACAGCTTTAACGGGAATTTTCGTACCAAAGTCTTCACTCCGTGTTGAAATGATAGTTATATTAAGAAATTTTAATATAACTTTAGAGTTTTTCATCGTTTTATGTTTGATTGTACAGATTGTAAGGGAAGCGTCTGTTTTAGGTAAAGGTAGCGGGGCGCGCGCGCGGCGCTCCTGCTACCCCCCCCCCCCCCGGCCCCCTCCTCTTTTTTTTTTTTTTTTTTGGAGAATGCAATAAAGCATCACTGTTAAACTTTGCTTCCATCAAACAATGCACTGAATAGTTATGACATAAAAGTGGATAGAAGTCCTCCCCCACCCTGTTTTTACCACCATCACCATGATGGACTGTGTGTTCTGACACCTTTCTATCACAACCAGCATTTAAATTTGCATCAATCTGAAGAACACTCGTGCTTCTCTTGGATATGACTACACTGGCCGTCTGCATCAGTGAGCCTTGGCCACCCATGACCCTGTCGCCAGTTCACCTGTTTTCCTTCCTTGGATCACTTTTGGTATGTTCTGACCACTGCAGACCAGAAACATCCCACAAGAGCTGCAGTTTTGAAGTTTCTCTGACCCAGTTATCCAGCCATAACAATTTGGATCTTCTCACAGTTGCTACATTTTCAATCTACATTTCTACATTTGCGTTACAATGGTGGCTAGAAGTGTGTGGGATATATTAGGCAGCAAGTGAACCTTTCTTCCGTAAGTTGATGTGTTGGAAGCAGAAAAAATAGTCAAGCTTAAGGATTTGAGTAAGTTTGACAAGGGACAAATTTTGATGGCTAGCCAGCTGGGTCAGAGTAACTCCAAAACTGAAGCTCTTGTGGGATGTTCCTGTTCAGAACATACCAAAAGTGATCCAAGGAAGGAAACCCGGTGAACTGGTCACAGAGTCATACGTGGCCAAGACTCACTGATGCACATGGGGAGCGAAGGCCCATCCAACAGAACCACAAGTGTAGATCAAATTGATGAAAAAGTTAATGTTAGTTGCGACAGAAAGGTGTCAGATGACTGTTTTGATGCAGAAATTAGTCGTTGGTCATAATGTTACTGGTGTAAGAGCCAGACATGGCAAATTAATTGTGCGCTAATAAATAGTGTTTTTTTCTTTCTTCTTTTGTTCCATGTTCGTCCTGTCTAATGTTCTGGTCAGGATTGTCAGTGTTAATGAAAACTGAGAAGGTGGCTCTCCTGCCCTGGATCACCCCAAGGGATCGGGCACTGTAGGTTGATTTGCAAACCAATGAGCACAAGCCCAGCTCCTAGCAGGACACATCTATTCTCATGTTAAATACTTCCATTTAAATTACACTACAGAAGCATCTTTCTGTCTGTTCTGGCTATCTGCACAATACGTCAAGCGTAAGTTAAAGGAACGGCTCGGTCAAATGGCTAACCGGTTTATGAAAATTACTGGAAAATGGTTGTTCCTCTCATTCATCTTTAATCCAGGATCAGTTTTCTGATCGAAATCTCGTTTCGCAAGCACTCATATGCCGTCAGTGTAAAAATAATAACGAAAAAAGTTCATTTAAAAATGTCACTTGTTGAAAAGCATGGCTCAGTGTGACATACTGTACATTGAGGCTTTGTTGCTTGCTTGTAAGTATGTGTATGTATGCGATCATGTATGTCAATATAATAATTGTAATTAATTAGGGTTTTTTTGTAAATAGAGGTTTGGACCGACCAGTCATACATAGAGGGTTAAAAATCAACTAAATGTTGTTGTCTTTAATCAATTATTAGGTCATGTTTCTCTCTTCGCCAGCAGTTTTACACAATATATCTATTATTACACTAAACCTCGGCACTGACACTTGATAAATTGGTTAATACTGTAAGATTGCATGTTGCATCACTGGTGTGGTGTTAGTCTGAGAGCGAGTTGCTAACATGTTTTATCATCTGGGATTTGCATCAGAGACGAGGACCGCAGCGTAATTCAAGCGTGTGAACATGAATGGAGGGAAGTTAAGCTGGGGAGCCAAACAGGTTGTATCTCCTGCCCTTCCTGGAATTCTCCATGGCCTCGAGAGAATCCTCACACATATGAGAAGCAACAGAAGTGACCAAATCAGAGAGAGTGAGAGAGAGAGAGAAACCGAGGCAAAGAGGAGTGTTCCCTACTGTGTAGGGACTCCATCATTCACCCATCAATCACAACACACAATCAGCTATACTGTACCTCCCACACCATGCCTCCTACCCCTGCCTCTGCCGTGCTTGGAACTGGTAACTGACTTGTACAACGTCTTCTAATATGCCTTTGAAATGCGCTTTCTGTCTATGTGAGGGAGTTCTTGAACAGAAAGATTGAAAATGACAGATTATTAGTCATAATAGATTTAAGGAAAGAAGAAAAAAAAAAACACTTGGGAAAACTGTTTTGTCCTTTGACGTTAGTAAAACAATTCAAGGAAGAACAATGTCTTTGAATGCAAGGAGCAGGAAAAAAGGAAGACAGACTTTTATAATAACGTCTGGCATGATAGAAAATTTTATATCGGCATACGTCCGGTCATCGCTGCAGGGTTCCCCTTGTTCCTGTGTCGAGTCACGTGCCAGGAAATGTACTTCAATTCAGACACAACAAACCAAGTCTTTTGTTAACGTGAGTTCTAAGACTGGTGTCTCTATTCTATACTCTATTATTATTCTTTTTCAATTATGTTATTGCATTTGAAATGGTTGTAGATCATTCGAAATGAGGACCCACTTCATGTTAAAGCACTTAACAGCAGGTCTGTTATCTGTGGAAGGCAATTAAAACTGAATGGAACAACAATGACATTCATTTGTCTCAATAAAATGAACCCATGTTGCATGTCTCCAGTCTAAGCCATGTAAAAAATAAAAATAAAATAAAAGCATAAAACATGCATTTTTTTTTTATTTAGCTTCGGGTAAAAAAAAAAAAAATCAACATTGCTCAATTGTTCAATTTTTTTATATTATATTCTTTACTTGATCTGAATTGGTTTAAAGCTCGAAAGCTCAACATCTCGAGATTCTGAACTTGCAATCAGCCACAGTTATTTAATGCAAATAAGAAAAATGCTGCTAAAGAAAGAAATTAAACCTTACAGTCAGTGCTGTAATAGGATAATGTGTTAAAGTTACAGTTGATAACGTTCCCGTAAGAGTGTTCTCCTAAAAATGGCACCAACATTTCCGTCTCAGCATCACTTTTCTGTTTTATTCCTTTTACACAACAACAATTGACCAGCGGCAAATGTATTTAAAAAGAGCAGCATTATTGGTATGTTGCTTTTTATCATGTTTAAAGTTAATTGCATCAGTTGCTCTTATCAATGTGAACAGTAGTTCCCTCTGATTTATCTCTCTTGATGGCAGTATCAATAAGAAAATGCTTACAGTGCAAAAAGAAATCTGCGAGACCCTGGCGTTTCACCAAAAGTTAAATAGAAGGGTTGAAACGAGGTGATCGGGAGCGCCAAATGGAGACGTTTGGGTTATTTCCCATCTGTTTAACAAATCGCCGCCTAAAACACTCCCTCCGTTTTCACACAGGTGTTTAACATTAGCCAAGGCCACAAAACGCTAGTCAGAATCACTGACCCCGCCCCTCCCTTCCCTAAAACATGTGACCCCCAAATCCTCCAAAATGAGGGTAGATAGCACCCGTATTTATGTCTCTTTCCCGTCTCTTTCGGTAGTCCTCTACCAGAGGCACCGGCGTTCGGCCTTCATGCAGAATTTGGTTATATGAAATCCACATGTGAGCTACTTACATCCTTTCATCGAAAAAGCTGCAAGCTAAGGGAAATGTTCACCGTTCGGGAATGTTCCTGAGCCCTGGCAGGACATGAAAGAAGCTCTGTTTCCAGGACGTATCTGTACTCCAGGCGCAAAAACAACATATTACAAATTTAATACCCCAAACTACAATTATGTGTAATAGACTTTCATTATTCCTATCATTTTTTACAGCGTGGTAGAAAGACGCACTGTTCTCACTGTCTGTTTCCTGAATTCAAACACATTCACATTAACATGTAACATTTTTTTTTTGTTTGTTTTTTAAGAGTGCATGACATTTGAAGGGCATAATGCAATGACCTCTTGAGAGCCAACAAATGACCAGATCTCTTGAACGTAGCAGGTTGGCAAACAGCTGATTCTGTCATGCTTAAACCCCACACCTTTCATTTGCTGCCAGTTGGCTGGGAATGTTTTCTCTAATACGTTTGGTGAAAACGTTTAGAGAACCAGACCCCCCCGTCCCCCCCGTCCCCCCGTCTCTGTCTCTCTCACTCGACACTAATCCACAGCATGTTCAGACTCGCACCGAGAGCACAAGACTCACATATGTGGCCAAGATGTACTTACGGACACTTAGTGCCCTTCACTTATTGTACTGAATATTTAATGCAACATTGCCATCTGGCCTTGCAGGGAGAAGACATGCTTGTTTAATGACCTGTTAGCAGTGTTACAAGAATTCATTAAATGCTCCGCGGAAATAAATGTTAATATGTGGGACACAACAGCTGAGATGTGAAGCTTTGCTAGTTAGCCATGCACGCTCGGTACGCCATTCCGGTTCATTCATATGCGCAGGAATAAGACTTCAAAATGCATCGCATTAATGTCTCACTGTTGCTTTCAATAATTGTCCTTCTAAATAACTATCTGAATTCTTTGTACGATTAATTCATCTTTTAAAGGTCCCATATTTTACTGTTTCTTTAACAAGTTAACACAGATTTCAGAGCTTCACCAGTGTGTGTGTGTGTGTGTGTGTTTGTTAATGGTGTATGGGTGTATAGGATTGGGGAGGGGGAGGTTGAGGTGGGATATCCTTATATGATGTCACATTAGAGGGAGAATTTTTTCGAAAGCATAACTTTTTGGTTTAAACATGGACACTGGAGCATGCGGCCATCTGAACATCTAAAAATAACTATAAAGTGATTTTTTGTGCATAAAAGCTCTTTAAATCATGCATGGACGTACATTTGTAGGATCATCAATATATCATTGTCACAGTCATAGTTGTTTCGTCATTTTTCATGCATGTACCGTATTTGTTACAGTGTTGTTTTCCTGCTCTTGTATCAGCACACGTTTGCTCAGAATTAATATCGCATAAATATGACCTCTCATATCTCAATCTCGATGCTACTGCCTAAAGGTATCAGTGCATTACTACTGATGATTATGGCGCCTACAGTAAGTGTGTGGTGGAGAAGTACATCTGTTCGATGTCAAGAAGATTCTGTGACGATTATGTTTAAATGATCGACTAAGGATCGCGCCACCCATACAGTATGTCCCTGATTAGTTCACCAGGTCCTCAAGCAGAAACATGGTGTGTTCCTAAACTATTTGTAAGTAATTTCACAAACTATTTAGATTTTCCTTTTATTTGATTATTATTGGAGACATTCATAAGACATCACTTACCTTTACCGCTTTATCCTGTATACAAGGGTCGTGGGGGGCACGGAGCCTTTCCCAGGAGGCTTAGGGCACAAGGAGGGGTACGACCTGGATGAGGTACCAATCCATCACAGGGCACACAAACACACACACACACACACACATGCTCATTCACACACTGCGAGCCATTTTGGAACGCCAGTTAGCCTAATCTGCATGTTTTTGTCATGATTGGGAATCGAACCCGGACCCTGAAGGTGTAAGGCGAGCGGTGCCTTCATACAGTAACATATCAAGTTATTTAATTCAGTTAAATCAGTTTTCTCAAGTATGAGAACGTTTAAAGGAGGTGAATACTGTACTTCTGCAAGGCACGGCAGTTACAAGATGGAATTTAGGGGTCATGGATTTGTTACTGTCCCGTCGCGTTGTACGGTCAAAAAAAAAAAGAAAAGATGTCTCAAAAGCAATTCCTGGAATCTTTGGTCATTGGCTGAGAAGACAGACGAACCAGACGAGTTGAGCCATTTTAAAAAAATCCAGTGCACGACTGGCAAATGCTTTTTTGAAACTGGAAACCAGTGTTACTGTGAAACAAATGAAATTACAGCCCACTAGCTGTTATTCTGAGAGCTGGGTGTTTGTGTCTGTTATCATTATTATTATATTAGGAGTCGTAAAAGTTCGGCTTGGTCTGTGAGAGTGCCTGGACTGTTGAGGAGGCCGGGTCAGCGGGGTCACGGTGTTGTAGTGGATTTCCTCCACACGCTCTACAGACAGGATGACGGTGGACCATGCGATCATGTGAACGTGTACGGCCATGTTTCCTCCACTTCCTCTCGCCATGGTGAAGCATGCGCCCGAGCTGCTCTCAGTCACTGGAACAAAGTGCACCCGGAGCGCACGATTGATGAGCCTGGAAAACTGCAAACGACTAATTTACTGGCCACGGCGCACACGCTCCACCCAGGGTTACTTCATCCGGTGGAAATGTAGTTCGACCACAGAGCAGCTAACATGACTAACGGTGTGTTAGATTTGGCATCGATAGAGCGTTATGATGTAATGCTAACTGGTCCTACTCGCTTTTTGTCGTTGTTGTTCACAGTAAGTGGTGGGAACGCGGCGGTGAAAGTCAGGAGACCGTCTAGGGCACACTCACTGGAATATCAAATGATATAGACATATCCTGTCTGAACAGGCTTGGTGTTCCTGGAGGTTATCAGTGCAGCTAAGAAAGCGAGACACTTGATACGACCAATCGATTGTTTGTGGAATGAAAGGAACTGATAGAAACTTGAACAGGATGGGTTTGGATGATGATTGATGACAGGGTGGTGTGATGTTGCTAGACATAAAGAGGAGTCATCATTGATTGAAATCTTTCCAGTCTGGATTACTAATCGGAAGGTCAGGGGTTCAAGCCCCAGCACCGCCAAAGCTGCCACTGTTGAGCCCTTGTGCAAGGCCCTTAACCCTATCTGCTCCAGGGGCCCGTATCCTGGCTGACCCTGTGCTCTGACCCCAGTTTCTTACCTGGGATATGAGAAAAAAATTATTTCATTGTGCGATAAGGTACATATGACAGATCATTTCTGCCTTTGGTTAAAGGTTTCATTGCATGTGAAATGTATTCCAACGTGAGCCAGTGCATGAAAGTCAGAAGGAAAAACTAATGGGAAAGAGTTCAATTTGTTACATCATCCAATAATACTCCTACGTGGGACAAATATATGCAGAAATAATATATTTAATATATTTATATACAGAAATAATTATAATACATTTGCCCGCGAATGCCCTCTGGTCGGGCCCGTTCCGACTAAGGTGTTCACACAATGCAAACTCATTCGTATTTGTCCACTATTCCCATTAGTACTGGAATATTAGAATCCATGTAAACACAGCTACTGTTACTACTACAAAGTGTTTCTGGAGTGTTTTTTTTCCTCTTATACCGCATCAATCTGCAAATGGAAACAATCTATTCAATTGTCAAACGACAACAGTGATGCATTTTACCCCTTGACACCATATATAAGAATAACTTTTCTTAGCAGTTATATACCAGTAGACTGAGATGGCACAGTGGCTTAGGGGTCAGCACTGTCGCCTTGCACCTCCGGGATCCGGGTTCGATTCCCGGCCAGGATCGATTCCTGCCTCTTTGTGCATGGAGTTATATGTTCCCCCTGTGCTCGGTGGGTTTCCTCCGGGTATTCCGGTTTCTGTCCAAAGACATGCAGATTAGGCCAATTGTCGTTTCTAAATTGCCCAAAGTGTGTGAGTACGTGTGCCCTGCGATGGATTGGCGTCCTGTCCAGGGTGCGCCCTAAGTCTCCTGAGACAGACTCCAAGCCCCCTAAGATTAATAAGACAAAGTAATACTTCTTATCAAAGTACCCAGAAATGAGTAGTGGTGGCTCAGGCGGCTAATGTTCTAAGTTTGGGAATCGGAGGATCCGGGTTCGAGCTTTGCCGTCAGTGGGTTGCCACAGCCCGTACTACCCAGCCACCACATGAAGGCCAGTTCCAAGCCCGGTTGGAAAAATCAGAGAGATGAGTCAGGAAGGGCATTTGGCGTATCGGATGGTCCGCTGTGGCCGACCCCTTGACGGCAGCAGCCAAAAGAAAGTAATCAAATTACCCAGAAACAGCAAAGCACAAATTCCTCCAAACTGAAGCCTTTCTTATGTTAGAAAATGTAACATTACAGCTTTCTGATTCCTTCCAGAAATGTTCCATTATGTAGAAGCATCCTGTTTTATCATTGTTCATTTATAAACTTTTTCATCATGAGACGATTGCTTCCCACTTTCCATTCTGGTCCAGTACTCAGACTTCATTAGTGGGAACAAAACGAGGCTTGGTTATTCTGTGATATTTCCTGAGCCCCACCAGGAGCTTGCAGGGAACATAGTATGTTAGTTGTGTCGCTCCATTGAAAAATGTAAAAAAGCTAGAACACCGCTGCCGTTACATTTGGGGTACATGCATACATTTGCATCTAATTTCTCCCCCCCACAAAAGGTCCTGACGGGATTCTAGTCTCGGGCTTCCTTTCTGTTTTATAGGCGAGGCAGCACCGTCAGGACTCGCGAGCTGCACTTCAAACGGAATGCGTGATCTCCATGCGCCGCTTTGATATGGAAGGGGAGGAGCTTGTGTTGCCATGCAACAGCTTTCGCATGATTTCCATGCCGGGATGCAGTGCTAAGTTCTTCATCTCATCTCCGGGCTGAAAACATGAGAACATCTTCAGCACAAAGCTGGCTTTTAACCATCAGGAAACCGGTTTGAAGTTTAGTTAACAACCAGTCGAAATGAAATATGACTATAATATGTTCTTGTTACATACTGACGCTTTCTCGTTCCGCTTAATCGGCGATCAGCACTTTGGTGACGAGAGACAAATCCAAGGTCTTATATTCAAGAATGTGTGTGTGTGTGTGTGTGTGTGTGTGTATGTTCTGTAGAATGCCTGCACAGCTGCAGCAGATGACGAGAGTGAAAAGAGAGGGCTCTCAGAGATAGCCTCTAAAAAATAACCCAAACACTCGGCTGCGCATTTAACTTGTCAAGACCTGCATTTCTCACCGTCGTCTCAGCGTAGAAAAGCTCGACTGTGAGCTGAAGGCAAGGAACCGCTTTCAGATTAACAGTAGCAATTATATCGTTTATATCAAAGCGGTACAGGATATGAGGACCTGCTTTCTGAACCTGAAAGTAATTACAGTCTGGAGTTTTTAACTGCAGCATTAAACACTGAGAAATATAAAGCCTGAGACGGTCTTCTCTTAGGACGCGTTTCCACACTCGTGAACTTTACACACACTGAAGGGGCACTAAAGTAACCAGGGATACATTAACACCTACTCTATTGTGTTACTCGTTTAATCACATTGTGTTTACACTAATTGTACACTATAATAAAGCCATAGTCATTAGCTAAAGCTAATAATTAAAACGACCGTAAATGTTGTAGTTTCTACAATGCATCGTCATAATGAGGTTTTTCTTTTTTTGTTGCTTTTCGACCACAGGTTGTTGTTTTTTTATCCAAGTGAGGACGTTTAGACAAACACCGATAATCAGGTCATTGTCTGATTGGCTGATCATTATCAGCCATTCTAAGTGATAACTGATAACGCTACAATGTCTTTAATAAAATGTCGGATTTCAAGATATCTACTAAAGACATCTGGAGATTGTTAAAGAGAAGGGAAAACAAGACAAACAAGACAAAAGACACTATTGTATGCAACTCCAACCATAAAACCTCACAAATAAACATGTACAAACTTGGGAGCAATTCCAGACAAGCGGAAAGTAACTCTATACAACTTTTTACTAACTACTGAAAAGTAAACAGTAAACCAGGGGCGATAATGGATGCTCTCTGGGTTACTGATCGGGAGGTCATGGGTTCAAGCCCCAGCCTCAGCCCTGCCATGTTGCCATGTTTAAGCCTTGAGCAAGAGCCTTAACCCTATCTGCTCCAGGAGCGCTGACCCCAGGTTCCTAACTAAATCTTAATAAATTGTAGCAAGGCTACTCAGAAAAATCTAATTATCTGATTACTGACATTTTCATGCAGACCCAGAATTCTTTCAGTGCATGTAAATATCTAAATCAGATTATTGTCAAAAATCAGATTTCGTTTTTAATTGATCAGGATTATTTTGTACATGTAAACACAAACTCAGTGTTTTTACTGAAGCTAAACAAACCCATATATAAAAACACATCTTAACCCTTTTTTGGGACACTCATTGAAATACTTAGAATTTCAAAATTTCTAAACTTTTTTGTGATAAAAAATAATAATAAAAATGTACCTAAAAAATGTACCTTGTTGAAATTAGGTGGCAAATCAAGGTCAGTGAAGTTACCATATTTGGCTTCATGCCTGTCTAGGGTATTTGTTTTCCTAAAAAAAAAAAAAAAATATATATTTTTTTTAAAGATAAAGTTAAAGCCTCATTTACTTAAAATAAAAAATGTACAAAAATACAAAGATACTTATTTTCTATAAATACTTGAGGTACTGATCCTGGCACTGGTAAGTTACCAAATGTGGTTATTTGCCCAATGAAGGATCGAAGTGATAAGCAATATGGCCAAAACTTGCAGTGTTGTAAAAAAAAAAAATGCATTTATTATGTAAAATTATCATATTTCATATCAGGGTAGCTCACTACATTCATCAGCGACTGTATTGTACAGTCATTGTAATGAAATGTGAAATTTGTTTAAGCAGATAATTCCATCCTATATGATAAAAGCTAGCTTAGTTTAAATCTCGCAGTATTCTCCTTTTTAAACAAGTCTGAAATGTGTCTGTTAATTTTCAAGATAAAATATACCTCAGATTTTCAAGCTTTTCCCCACCTAAATTTAAACAAAATGTATAAAATTGTTACCTCAATGTCCTTAATATTTACAGATATAATGTTGAATGTTAAAACTCAACTAAGACTAAGCCTAACAAGCGGTTAGCATTTAAGCATAGGCTTCAAGCATTTAGTGGTTAGCTGCTAGCTTTCTTTTTTTTTTTTTCATTTGTCCACACAGATTGGAGACCCATCGAAACCTCTAAAGGCACTTTTACACTAGGCACAAGTGATTTGTACCATGCCCACGAATGACTGAACACCTCTTCCCCAATCCCCCGCTGGCCCGCGTTCGCATTATTAATATTCTCCACACACGGGTACACTTGCGTATTTTTTACTCTCCAATACAGCAGGTGGCAGTATGCAGCCAGTTGGGTTGTGAGCTGCCATTAAACACAAAGAGAAAAAGAGAACCAGGAAGTCAATCTTAATATATGCTTAATATTATCGATATGTCAAGAGCAACGATCTCGTGTGCCTTCATGTTTCATCAGCTATGGTTATGTAGTCAGAGGCTCGGGCACATTGTGGTCTCGAAAACAATCCTGGGTCCCTAATGTGAAAACAACCTAAAAGTGATTAAAAAGGAAAATTGGCATAATAGGTCACTTTTAACGCTCAAATCACATAAACTGATTATAAACACTTATCACATCAGAGAAACGTGTAATTTAACAGATTTCATCATTATAAAAACTGATTTAAAAAAATATCATTTTAAATCAAGGTGTTGTACGTACTTGATCTTGAAAGCTCGTTCTTTCTGTTCTGGCATCCTTACGGTTTCATTCCGGCGCTCCTGATGAATGGTACTTTCCTCTTTAAAGCTGCCATCATAAAATATATATATATATATATCAATAATGTGCACACTCCATGGAGGCCACTGCGGACCTCTATACATCTCTTCCTACAGTAAGTAAAGGAGACGCCTTAAATCAGTGCCGTTTTGTTTTGACGATCTGAGACAGCCGCTATAAGGATACTCCTCCTTTACTCTTTCCACCAGCGCGGCGCAATGATAAGGATGCCGCAAGACGGTGCCGATGCTCTAGACTGGTCCTTATTTGACTACGGCTGGCGCGCGCCCAGAGACGCAGGATCCGTTTGCCAAATCATCGTTCTGACTTAAAACATTCTGAGCAGCCCAACAAAACTGACCTTAAAGCAGCCCTAAGAGGTCAGCCAGAAGTGCAGCTCCATATGTCATGCTGGCATGGCCTATAAAGCCGGGATTTTGTAGATGAGGTCCTGGACGCCCGGTGCTCTGCACGCTATTCTTTCTGGCTCTGTCACTTTTTATTTTACTCCTCAGATAGTTATCGAGACGTTTACGAGTTAAACCAGGTGTGTGCGTGTAGGAGAAAGGAGAAGGCCAAGCGGGCCTCTATAACTCACACAGATGAAGCCAAAAACACAGGAGTTTCCTTAACTATTACCCACAGATAGATATAATGCCTGGAGTCTGGTTTTAAATGCATTGTGGTTGTGCGTTCTGTGTTTTACATGAGCTAGACAGGACATTTTTATTCATGTGTTTTATCTTTAATCATGATTAATGAATGGCAAGATTTTAGTCCACTTTTTTACAAAACAGACCATAATTGAATTTCAGAACAAAATTTAATTCAGATTATTTTGGAATTTTATTTTTTTTTTTGCGGAAATAAGTGCATGCATTTCCAGAACAAGTTATGCTCATAATCCAAGGTTCCACTGTACGTATATACGGAAGAAGCAGGACTGGACCTGATTTCTTTCTAGCCAAGAGTGTAACCTCAAATAACCACAAAAATGTGCAAGTGAATAATAAAAAAAAATCCTAGCATACATTGTTAAATCAAATTACTGCTTTCGTGTAGTCTGAACACATCAAATACGATTTTTGGAAATCCGATCTGAACCACATCCAGAGATGGTTTAAAATGTGATTCAAATCTCATTCCTAAAGATGTATTCAAATACGATTTCAAACTGTCCGTTACGTCACTCGCAAACGTCCCCATGATCACATGGTATGGGATTTGGATCCATGGTGAAAACTCTTTGCTATACTATAGGTGGTCACGAAGGGACTTTTTTTTCCACTTTTGCCACTATTTCCCCTAAGTAACAGGGTGATATATTAGGAAATAAAGCCTCCGGCGTCGTTACCACAGCAACCCATGCAGATAGCGCGACAGCGTGTCGGACTGGGTCTGAACGGAACCGAATGTGATCTGATCGCTTTCAAATAACAATGTGGCAGTCAGTCTTAAAGATCAGATTTGTGAAATGTGAAGTCTGAACAAGGCCAAAGTGAGGTCAACATGGCGCAATGCAGTGCGGAGCGGGACAGCAGGATTCGTGTCAAGAAAGGACAAACAGACGAGAGGTCATTACTAGAGGAAAGAAAACAGGACACAGTCGTTATCATCAGCTCAGACAGCACAAACCGGCCTGCATAGTTAGAGCAGCCCTCAAAATACAACACTGAATAAAAACACTATTGTTAAAAAAAATAATAATAATAAAATAAAAAAAAACTGATGGACACCTAATTAGCGAATACTCAACAGCATATGACCTGCTCCTCCTGGGATTCTCTCTCAGAGACAGAGAGACAGAGAGAGGGAGGTCTGGGTAATCAGGAGCTGCAGATATGGTTCTGGTGTGGTCAGAAATAGGGAGACGATATAACGTGGTGGACCACTATAGCGTCCCCGAGGAGCAAACTCAACCACCTGACTTCCTGCTCTCCAGTAAGAAGGAAGTATGAGATTAAAAATAGACTCGACTACGGGATAGTGTCTGAGGACATTGTGTCTCATACTGTGAAACGCAGTATAGAGGGTCAAGTAACACTCGATCCACATGCCGTGACCGAAAGTTAGGTTTAAAGGTCCGAGTTAACACAGGTCTCAGAGCTCCCACAATGCATGTGTATGTCAATGCTTCAGCTGAATTCCTCCTTAGATCATGCATTTTTTACATACCTCAATCTGCCTTTATGTCACTCTTCCTCCAAATGCACCATGTCAGTGTCTATGTACATGAGCTCACGCTGAGCCACGCCCCTCCAGAGAAGAGCAGCAACAAGAGAGCAACAAGCTGGTTAGGGGGATCTTCTTATATGAGGTCACAATAGAGGGAAATCTAATTGGCTTGTTTAAAACCTGGTCAATAAAAAAAGAAGATGCATCATAATACTGTAGGTCCCCCTTTAAAGCAGAATATAGATGTGTGTCGCAAAATGAAAAGCTGTACTACCTGGGTTTGAGGGACACTCTAACTCTCCCCATGTCAAGCAATGGATGGCTTTATTCATCTTGGATGAAGCACATTGGGATAATAAGCAGTGAAAACAGTGACCATCCCCCCAATGACTCGTTTATAATGTTCTTAGCCTGATATAGTTCAATTGGTTAATTTGCAAACTCAAGCCAGCTGTGGATGATGAGCTGGGGTATTGAGCAGGGGTAGCTCCGACGTTAAGGCATCGGACTAGTGATCGGGGTCAAACCCCACCACCACCAAGTTAAAACAAGGTTAAACAAGGCCCTTAACCCTCAACTGCTCAGATCTATAATGAACTAAAGATGTAAGTCGATCTGGATAAGAGCATCTTCCAAATGCCATAATGTAAATGCGATAAAATCATACGTCTATTCCCATTCCTAGTAATTGCATAATGCACTTATTAAGTAATATATATTTGCCAGCCTTTCCATTTTTTCACCATTCAGAGTCAGTTAATAATAGAAAACGAGGCAGAAACTTCAAAGAGTCTCCAAGAGTCGGGTCCTTTAATAATGCCAGTATTAAAGGACACTTTGAAATAGAACTCACTGAACCATTTTTCATTGAACATTTCCATTTATACAGTAATGGCGACTACATTTGGCCGTCATGGGTGTTTCCCCTTCAAACTCCCCTCTGTAAACGTCGCCACTTCAAAATGAACCCGCACGACACTAAAACTGCGCGGCTGCAATGTAGATTTACTCTGTGGTTTTTCCCCCGGACACGCCCTCTGATCCATGTTACCACCTGTTTCTTCTTATTGGTCCCGTTTTGCCTTGTTACTCACCCATTACTCACTGTATGTACACAACTGCTTGAATTGTAGCTTTGTTGTGCATGTGTGTGTAAGTCACGGTTACTAGTTATTCCCAAACGATCAGATTTCTGTTTTTTTTTTTTTTTCTTCCATGCTTTAGTTGCATGTTTCTACCTTCAGGTTCAAGTCTTTTGTTTTTGCATTTTCAGCCTGTTTCTTGGTCAAGGCCAAAGTAGGTCTGCAGCTTATCCCAGGATCGGTGGGCATGAAGTGGGAACACACCCTGGATGGAACACAGGGCACCGCGAACACAATGTTCATGCACACATTCACACCTAGGGACAATTTAGAGTTGAGAGTTGGCAATCAAGCCACCGGCCTGCTTCGGGAGGAAAGCTGGGAACTCATAGGAAACCGACACAAGGACACAAGGAGGATGCATATAGACGCTCAGCACAGACGGGAGCATGAGCATGAGCTTGAACTGAAGACACTGGAGATTTGGAACAGACGGCACCAGCGTTCCACCTCAAGTCTTTTAATTTTCTCGTTTTGGACTCCATATGTGTATTAATCTTAAGGTCATGGTGTGTGACTATGATAATTGGAGATGACTCTGAATAATAAACAAGACTCATTATATACATGTAAGGAAGAGCCGGACAGATCCTAAAGCTTAGGAATGTTATAAAAATGTAATATTTGGTTATAATGACATGCTCAATATACAGTATATATATGTTTCAGTTCATTTCTATGTATTAGCCTTGTATTTCGTGTGTATAGAATATACCGTAATGTACTATATAATGTTGTCTCGCATTGTCTTTGTCCCAACACACACACACACACACACACACACACACACACACACACACACACACACACACACACATTCACTTTTCCAAGTCCCACAGGTTTAAATCACTTTTAGCTGAGATGTAGGAACTAGTCTGAAATACAAGAGCGCCCCCTTTGGTAGAGAAAATGCACCACTCATGCAGGGTGTACGAGTAACACTTTTTCCAGAAAGTGCAAACACTTTCCTAAAGACGTTTAAAAATAGATCAACACCTGCTTTTTTTTTTTTCACCTCTTCAGCCAGAACCTCCAGACATCTCCTCCTTCGAAAAAATCTGAAGACGAGAAAGAAAGAGAAACCAATGACCTGAATGTATTGTGAGTGTATTTTCTGGTCGAAGACTGGAGGAAACTCATTAATTCATTCAACCCTTTTAATACAAAAAGATTGTGCACACCAGCATTGATATCTGACAGGTTTTTCTGTACATGAGTCGAAACGGCTCGGAACACAAGCAAGGACAAAGAAAGAGAATGACGAGCGTTCGCGTCACCGCAGATACGTCGCCTTGTCTGAACCTGACGGCCTGGTCAGATGTCTCTTCGGATTTTACTAACGAAAAGGAGACGTTGGATGGCGTGGACGCGAGGTGGCACACCACGCGACTATATTCTGTCGAAGAAGCTTCTTAAGAAACCTGGTCAGCTGCCAATTAATCTCCATTAGAAGCAGTTACCAAAATAAAATCCAAAAAAGCAGCTCCGGTTATTATATCTATAGGGTCCTTGGACAACAGTGTGATTAAATGGAAGGAAAGTCTCCTGTCAGCTTTTTTCTCCTGAGACCACAGAAACTGTTTAATGAGGAACATTCGATGACTTTTTTTTTTTTCCCCCGGATTATTCACGCTTTCGTAACAACGCTACAGAACGTACAGACTGCGTGTCGGCTTGCTCCCTGCCTTTTATATCGTCGCCCTGTAACGTATAGCAATAATCGAATGCTATGTGATTCAAATAATGAGACATGATGTTGACGAGGTCCCAGGCGTCTGCGTCAGTCCAGGAAGTGAATAACAGAAGATGAGGAACAATCAGCGCTAGTATCCATCATTGACGGGGAAAGAGTTTGTAGAAAAAGTTAAAAGGTTAATGCTCGAAATAATCTGCTGAGCTTTAATGTAATCAGTGATATTATTATTATTTTAGGTTGAAGCCCACGTACTGTACATGACTGTCTGTCTTTCTGTGTGGCAGAACTCTCTGGGGGGGGGCACAATGCTCTCAGTTGGGGTATTTTACACGCCCTCCCCTCCGACTGCTGCGGATACGTTTGCTCCAACGACCCGCGTTTTATCTTCACATTACTGCTTTTTCTGAGGGTCACCCGTTTCGGAACATGCAGGACAAACTGATTTTAAACTTCCCGCAGCAGCCGATCTGTCCATTCATCTTTAAAGCTTACATTTTCATAGTCTACTATCCTTTTTTTTTTTTTATTTGGAGTAAGCCATGCTGTGTCATGCTTTCATTTGTGTTTCTAGAGGATTTTGGCTGCTTGCGGGGGCATTATAGCGATGGGCCGTTCATGAACGATTCGTTCTGTTTGAACGGATCTTTAACGTGACTCAGAAGAGCGAGTAGTCTCGGAAGAGTGATTCGTTCATTTTCTACTGGGCGCGCATGTGCGAATCATCGCGAAACCTCCGTAGGTCATGTACAGTAAACAGTAAACAATTGAACGGTTCTCAGCGAATCTTCCAAGCCCCGAGTCGTTCGTTCTTTTGTCACGTGACTCCCATAAGACGCTACGAAGTGCAATAGATTCAAAAGAGCGAACGACTCGGACTAGAAGATATGATGGTGAGCTGCTCATTCTGTTTATAATAATAAAGCTGCATTGTAATATTTTCATTACTGGAACTAGAGCCAAAAATCTGTGCATGTAGACGTGCTGGGGGTCTGTTTATTGAAAATGTAACATTTTATGTCATTTCTGGTCAAAAGAACGAAATGAACTAAATGACTCAAAAAAAGATTCGTTTATTTTGGTGCATGAGATTCAACGAACCGAGTCACTAAAATGATTCAAACTTCCCATCACTAGTGCATCACCGTCGTTTCTGTGTCTTCCGCGTATTGCATTTATACACGGTCCACTACCGCACTGATTGGCTCTGTTGAATGATGATCGCCCACCGCGAAGGAAGAAGTGCTGAATCAGTATAAAAAGTGCTAGATGCTGTGACATAATCTGGCACATAACTGCTCCTAACTTCACTTTTTGATTTCATTCATGGCGCAGGATTCATTTCTACGTACACAGTCAAACATGCAGGCAGAAAAGTTTCGGAGACTGGTTTCGAGTCCTGCAGCGCATGAAACGTGAAGATGTCATTATAAGAGCGAGTTCTGACTAAAGGTATAGAAAACCTTTCTTTTATTTCCATAGACTCCACGAAAAAACATTTATTACCAACAGATTATGATTTGTTTGTTTAATTAACCAGTTATTTTGCTCCGCCAACACATACGTACTGTATCGTTCCCTTGATTAAGGGTTAGAGAGGGATTAGGGATTAAGGATTCAGCTTTGCGTTAGAAGCTAGTTAGCTTTGTAGCTTACCTTCGGGGTAACAGGGACTGACTTAGAAGCAATTATCAAGTAGATAAATTGTTGATTATGATGGCATAACGTTACCAAATGTGTTTTCTTGCAAACAAGTGCAGGTTTGATTGCGGGTTTTGGCAGCCGGTTGCTCTCTCCTCAGTGTGGCTGACGACCGACAGTCCGTGTAAGTAACGATTGTAGGACACCCGGGACACGGAGGAATACATATAGTTAAACTTCCCAGTGCTGTTAAGGGCTATTATCATCACTCGTGGAGAGCCTTTCGTCCAATCGGATTTACACAGTCAGAACTTACAGCTGTGGAATATAGCACTGAAGTGTTTGATGCAGTAAAGTTTTGATGTAACGTAAATGTCCGATGTAAAAAAATCCCACAGGGTCCTGAAACACATCTCCTTGCTAAAGGACTGAATGAGGTTTGAGAGAAACCTTTACAGGAAATGATGGCAGAGTACGTACCGTATGGCATGTTGAGTGTTAGTGTAATAAATCTTTCACGCAGCAATAAATGGAAGGGTGCGGCTTATCCTTACCAGATAGCGGTAATGTGTCTGATTTGCTAAATATGACGTTTTTCATATGCGGGGTTAGGGCTGAAACGCAGCAGATTTGACCTAAACAGGCACTACAGAAGTGGAACGACATGCATTATGACACAAATTCGACAGATGTGCTGTAATTCTCCGACATGATCTATATACGGATTACAAAAGCAACTCAATTCAGATTTTAACTGAAATGTTACTATAGATGTCTTGCATGACTTTTTCTACAGGGACTGGAGCTGCTGATCAGAAAGTGGTGAAAGCAGCCTGGCTATATTCAGGATCCGTGAAATCTAATTAGTTTTGATTTGAGTTCTGCCGAACAGGTTAATTAAATAAGGCGATGGAAGCGCAGCTATTTTTAATTTAGCATCTCATACAGTAACTAACAATCTCTAAACAAGAGTTTCTCTCTAGTGCGCTTGGTGAATACCAACAACACGCTGGCCCTTTATCACTCTTTAGCTGTTCGTCTGGAGGAGCCCTTTTGTCAGTTTCCTCGCGCTCTCTCTCGCTCTCTCGTTCCTCCTCCGGTGTTTCCTCGTACCCGATGTTTTTCTGGGGCTTTTCTAACGCAGCTACAGACACACCCAGTAACCTACAGTGCACGGAGCGCCAGTGAATTAACCTCTGCACCATTCAGATGCTGGAGCCATACAGTACATTTCCTTTCTCTGTCTTCTTTCACAATGTATGTTGCTTTAACCTCTCGTTCTACTCTATTTATATTTGTTTTCCTCTCATCCCATGCTCTTTTTCGCCCCCCTCTCTCTCTCTCTCCCTCTCGTGCTGTGTTGCTATGTGATTTACCGTACAGTCTGGCCTATATTTTTCTGCTCGAGTGAAACTCAGATCTGCCACAGTTCAACACAGAGTCAAACAGCACAGTAAGAAAGAGCAAAATACCGTAAGAGAGTGAGCGATGGAGCGAGCGGGTTAGCTAGAGATAAAGAGGGAGAGAGAGAGACAGAGACAGAGAGGATGGGAGGGGAAAGAAAAAAAAAAGAGAAGAAGACACTCCACAGGCGAAAGCCAACCGCTGCATGGCAACAACGCTGAAAATCCCCTACTAAAAATAGTGGCATATCGCAGCCTGGCAGTTCCTACTGCACAGCCAATAACCTTTCACCCCTAGGGCGCTGGCAGTAGGGGGGCGTGGTCGAGTCAACGTTGTGGCATCTGGGTGATTGACACACACCCAGATGTCTGAACTGTAGCAACGAGGTCAAGCCCTCTTTTACATATACGATGGTCAATTTCATTCAGCAACAACAATGAAACAATGGAAACAAGCGGAGTGTTTAAACAGCGCTAAGCAGCTCGCTCGTATTCCCCCCCCCCAGAAAATTCCCCAGCATCGCGGATTGGTCCTGTCCTCTAAATCCCCCGGGCCTTGTTTTCACACACACACATATTTCTGCCATTGGTCACACACCGGCCTGCCACTGTCCGCGCAGTCTCTTTAATTTGCCGCAGTCAGCGGAACTCTTTGAAGATGCCACGCCGCTCCACCCTTCATGTGCAACTACCATGAATCTGTCCGTCCCTTTACATGCCCTTCATGCACGGAATTACTCTACAGGGACTGGTTTATTGGGAAATGAAAAGAGGTGCACTGTTGGAGATCTGGGGAATCCTAATAGTTTGGTTTAATCCATTGAGAAATTCTACATATGTATGAGCTGAACCATGCCTCGATGAATAATCGGAAGTACTGGAATGTTCAATTATTCAGTTCATACAGCAGTCTCTTTGAAGAGAGCCACTTTCTATGGATTGAAAATTGGGTGCCAAAACTTTTGGTTGGACGTTGGATTTGATAGATTTTCCGATCCAGAATTTCATTCCATGTCCACAAATCTTTTTTTTGTTTTGTTTTTTAATGTTTAACCAGGAAAATCCTCTTAGTTGTAGGGTTCCTTTGTTGAACTTTTAGAAATGAATCCTCAGGAACAAACAATCAGAGCAACACCATCTAGTCCATCTTGGGCGCCTTTGAGCTCGTAGATGTGGAAGTACGCAGTTGTGCACTTTCCTTCCATTTGCTCTGTACATACTGTACACCATGAGCAGCATTTTGAAAAGATGTCCTAGCTTCACAAGTCTTCTTAGGAAGATACACTAAGCTCCCAGGTTGGAAGCTGTGATGAAAGCTACAGTATGTAGTGGGAGGAAACTGGCATCTGCCCAAATGGTGAGGCAATGGTCTATTTTTTTTAATGCAGCACGATCAGTCACCATATTGTTTGCTCCTAAGCAACAGATATCCCATAAGAGCCACATTATACCTCCAGCCACCCTGACCATGGTGTAACCCATCACTTGCACAAGTCTCCTGGGATAGACTCCAGGTTCCCACAACCCTGTCCAGGATAAGAGGTCTAGGAAATAAATGAATTCGATCCATCCATCAACTATATGCACCACTTATCTTGATTAGGGTCCCAGGGGGCCTGGATCCTATCCCAGACCTTACAAGGGTGCATGGTGGGGTACACCTTGGATGTTCACGTGCACTCCCGTAGACACTTGGCAGACGCCCTTATCCAGAGCATTTATCTCATTATACATCTGAGCAGATGAGGGTAAAGGGCATTTCTCAAGCAGCTTGGCACCACCGGGGTTTGAACTTGCGACCTTCTAATTAGTAGTCCTATGTATGAACCACTGAACTAGCCCTGCCCCTATAGACTACATACCTTTGGCCTGTGGGGGAAACCCCAGAGTCCTGAAGAATCAATCACAGGAGGAACATGCAAACTTCAAATGGGATTCAAACCTCCATCCCCGGTGGTGCGGCGTGACAGTGCAAAGCACTAAGCCGCCATGCCACCGATCTACTTAACAGCCATTTTAAAATGCCTTATCTAAGCATAATACCCATTTTAAGTAACTATAATTACAGCACCATTGTCATGAGCATCAAACTGAAAGAGAGCATCCTTTAGTATTTAGGATGTCTTCCTTTTGAACTTCTTCAAAGCCTCTCAAAAACTGACACTCTTCTGCCTTCCTGCTACCTTTTTTGGCCGCATCTAGGGAGTTTCAGTAGACATATTGAATTTAAGTTATAAAGGATTGAATACAGTAGTTATTCAAGTTATTCAAGTTATCCAAGTCTCTATTTACTCTGTTCCATAATTAAAATATTACATAAACCTCTTTTATCTGGTAAGCTCGGGTGTAATGACGTTACGCAACTTAGTTGCTCGCGCTTTGGTGTTATAAGCAGAGGCCATAAAATATATCGACTCATTTTCTATGCAAAGTCTCACTGGAACTAAACATTGTATTTATAGGAACGACATCCAGACGTGTAAGATGCATGCAAACGTTTTTCCTTTCGGATATGAGAAATGGCAATGGATGGACAGCTTCAGTACTCATCAGCCGATATGTAGCATGTTGGATGACACGTCTATTACTATAGTTAATAGTTAATAGTATGAGTCTGTAAATTCTAACTGTAAGATTCTTTCATAACTGTGTTCTGTTATTCTGCACGATCAAAAGTCCCGGTTTGACTTGAACGGCTGTTCAACAGCAATGGGTCTGCCAGGATATTTTGTTGAAATACTCATGTCACGTCATCCATTAGCATTTTGAAATGCGAGGTCATCATTTCTCAGCACGTTACAGTATACGCGACATGTATTGATGCTGCATATGAAAAATCTATCCAGTCGATCGGAATCAATATATTTATAAGATTTCCAAAAAATCTGTTTTGAGTCTGGGTCAAATTCTAGTACATTTCCTCACGCACACATTCCCGAATGACTATTTATTACTTCTTTTTTTTTTTCTTTCTTCTTTTTGGTAAGGTATGCGGAATATTTGCATTCTTAATCTTCAAGGGCTTTAAGTGTTCCTTCCCGTCTTGACCGCTAAGCCTAAGCTTTTGTGTTCGGATACCGTGCTCGTACACTTTTCTACCCCTGCTCGCTTTTTTATTCAGCTACTATTAAAAGTGGCCAAAGTGGGCCACGCGGTTTCTCGCTCGCAAGAATCATGCGTGTCGTGCACAGACCTCTGGGTAAAGACGGCGCCGCAGGGCTCAGTTAATACAGCGGGGCAATGCTAATCCACTTTGGCCTCGTTCCAAAAAGTACAATATACTCGTTCTTTCATGGAGGGTGAGAAAAGCACTGCTGCAGCTCGAAGATGGAAGTCTGGTTCACTCGCAGGTGCACACGAAGACGGGCGAAGGCATGAAGAAGGTGGTGCGAATCTCTATTATGTAGTGTATAATACTGTATGTAAGGAATCAAACATGCAAAAATGTAAAACAGGGTGTGATGTTATGGGAAAATAATACTGAAAACATGTTTATTCCTTTTATATGCTAGAACATATGTATAAAAAATAATAATAATGAATTAATTAAATTATTCATGTAAATTACGTTCAAAAAACATGTATTTTAAATTGTGATTTTTTTTTTTTAAATAAAGTCTCCAGTGTCAGGCTTGAACTTCAATCTTCAATCTTTAAATTTTGTCTTTGATGTTGACATAAAACTGGGCAACATTGTGACGGTTAGCCACCTGGGTCAGGTCAGAGCAACTCCAAAACCGCAGATCATTTAGGGTATTTCCAGTCTGCAGCGGTCAGCATAAACCAAAAGTCATCCAAGTAAAGCACCAGAATGCACTATGGGATGGGATGGCAGTTTTCCGCTGGGAACCGTTTGGTCCTGCCATTCATGTGGATGTTTCTCTGACACCCGACGCCTACCTAAATATTGTTGCAGACCAAGTGCACCCCTTCATTAAAATGGTATTACTTGAAGGCGGTGGGCTCTTTGACCTGGATAATGTGCCCTCATACACTACAACAAGTTTGACGCGTTGCCTCCAAATTCTCCAGATCTCAATCCACTTGACTGATGTACAATCCACTTGCTTACTGTACAACTTACGGGATCTGCTACTGATGGCCTGCTTCAAGATACCACAGCACACCTTCAGAGCTTTAGTGGAGTCCAGGTGTCAGTCGATTCGGGCTGTTTTGTTAGTAAAAGGGGGACCTACTCAGTATTAGGTGGGTTGGCATAATGTCACAGAGAAACCAGCTAATATACATTTTAGAACATCACTTGTATTGAACATTGCTATTTCACATATGGTGCAGGTTAAACTCCAGGCTGAGTACTGCCAAAGTTTGTCTGCTAAAGTCTGTCCAGCGGCCGATTTAAGATGCGCCCACAGGTTGACGCATGTACAGTACGCCGTCCGAACTTGTGGCACATAACTTTCATAACTTCACTTCTACCAAACAGTTTGATTTCATTCATGGCGCCGGTTTAACTTACGACCAAAGAATATAACAGAACTAGAAGCCTTTTGAAAGGAAGAATGGTAGCTGGCTATAAAAAGCGTTTGCAAGCTGTGATATCTGCCAGAGGAGGTGTTATCAAGTACTGATTATGTAGGGTGCCCAAACTTTTGCATAGTGCCAATTTACGGCATAATAATAAGTAACTATGCACCAATGTTTGCTGAAAATATTGTGCAGTTTTTCCATTTCCATGAGAGACCGTGCTGACATATTTTCAATTTTAAAAAAATCAAGGGGTGCCCAAACTTTTGCATAAGACTGTACATACACTAAAGATAAGGCACTGCCCGGACATTTTTTGTGTATTGAACTATATCGGAATTACAATGCAGAAATCAGGCAAGGACACAAATATTAGGTAGCGACACCGATCATTGCGGAATAACGCCACAAGAGATGCAGCCAGAGGAACGGCACAGGAAATGCAGAGCACTCACTCGAGATAATGTTTCTTCGGGGGGGAAAAAAAACAAAAAAAAAACAAGAGAGAAAGAGAGATCCGGAAAGTCCGGGATCGGTCTTCATCCAGTCTTTTTCATCAACATGTGTACAAATGATTGTGGCTCGGAAAGATCAGACGCTGAAAAACATTAAGGGGTTCGTTCACTGAGCCAGGGACATTTATCTCTGCAGCTCTTCCTGCTTTGCTGTGTTTCATCAAAAGGAATTCTTAAACATTTATTAAGCACAATGCCAGATTATAAACCCAGCAGTATTAATTGCTATGTAGAGGGATGTAGGGTCTCTTCCACGTTGCCTACGAAGATGTTTTTGACACGGAGACGACGTTATGCTCATAGCAACCCAGATTCTCCTGCTGAACATCCTGCCCCATTCAGCAGACGAGAGAAAGAGTGCGAGAGGGGGGATAGAGAGGACTTTGATTTAGACTCGGTGTAAAATATTCACCGAGCCTCCAGCGGCAGAGGATGAGCTGCTCTGAATGTCTAATTAGAAATCAGAGGCAAAAGGCTGCCCTAATTATACCCAACCCTACACACTCACTCTTTCACACCCCTCCCTTCTTCGCTCCCTCCATCCTTCCTTTTTCTTTCTCTCTTTTTTTTTCTTCCCTCAATCCCTCTATCTCCCTCAACATCCTTCTCCTCCTCCTCCTCCTCCTCCTCCTCTTCCATTCTCTCTGTCCATTCCCAAGTGGTCTAATAAAGTGGCCCCATTTCCCGCTGCAGTCCTCGTCCCGGAGTCGCTGGCACTCCTAACAAGCTCGCGTTCGATCCCAGGCCGCATAATAAGGGTGAAATATCGGGGTGTTTATTTACCGTGACAAAACGCGTCCCGTTTACCTACGTGGCATGGTTTAATAGAGAACTGTATCACGGGAAACGTGCCTCGATCCGTCGGGACGGTATACCGGTGAATCGTCAGTGTCATTTATTAGACGGTTCATTTGTGACCTTTTTGGCATGGCGATATATGGTAGTATATATCGCGGTATATTGGAATGAACAGTAATGGCGACCTGATGATGATCTGAGCCGCTATTATCATTCTTGTTATTTTTATCAGATCTCTGCTTAGTCATAACAGTAAGTCATATATACAGTAAATATACAGTACAGTATAATATACCAGGGCTACAACATAATGCCACTGTATCGATATTTACTGTATATTTCTGTATGTTTAGCTATAAATATTTGGGGTTGGGGTTCTTTAAATTAAATATGAACCCGACTATTACAGTATGTCTCCAGAAACACTAAAAACCACTGGGGGAAAAAAAGAAGAAGAAGATGAAAATAGCAGTACCGTCAGCATGGTGTGTGAATTCTGGCTCGGATTTCTCCTCAACCATCAACTCCCTGACCGTGAATATTTGATACTGTAAATACATGTGCAGATTTCATCTTGTTTTGTATTCGTCCTATACCCTGCATACCTGATCGCTTTGTCATCCATCAGATCAGATGCCATGTGAACCAGATATTCATTATTTCTTCTGAACAGTTTTATTCATGTTTGGTTATGAGCTGGAATTTCCTTCGGGGATCAATAAAGTATATATCTACCAATTTATCTATTGGGAAAGTCCACACATACTGCACGTATGTGCACTAGCACTCAGATCATCATCATATCTGAATGCAGGTCAAATGAAGAATGAAGAAAAAATGAAAGATGAAGAATTTGCCATGCATATAGTTTAGATCCCCATAATCATCTATGAAGAATGCTTCCACCGTTGACCTCTCCGTGCTAAGAAAAGCCGCGCTCATCCTCTTTAAGAAGAACTATAGTCAGTGGCCCTTTTCACACCCGAAGTAGTCTGACCCAGTTCTTCCTGAAAGAACCACAGAGGAACCTATTTCTCCCTTTTCAGCCATTTTCTCTCGCTCTTTTCTCCTCTCGCTCTCGATCCCGACGTAATTATGCGATTAGACACGAAACCGTAACGTGCAAACAGGGCAATGCACCTGGAGATTCCGAGAAAGGCTTTAATGCAGTCTTCTAATGATATCAGCGCATTTACGAAACAATGTTAGAGACACTTTAGAGAGGGCTTGAGTCGAAGGTAGAGGAAAGAGTGAGACTGAAAGAAAGAGACGGATAGAGAGCGCGAGAGAGAGAGAGAGAGAGAGAGAGAGAGAGAGAACGGTGTCATAGGCTCAAACGAAGAAATTAAACTTCACCTAAAAGCTACATTTTCAGGGCTTACAGAAGAAAATAAACAGTCGATTTTAAGATTCATGCGAGACCTCGAAAAAGTGAAGCCTTGGCGATAAACCAACTTCCAACTTTCACAGAGATCAATGCAATGAGCGTTTTAGGACTGCACGAAGCACTAGGTGTGGCTGACAACTAGGTACAAATGATTGTCTGCGACTGCCAGCACCCTGACGTTTCCCTGCCAGAAACAACAGAGTGATGGACTAAACGTTTAACACGGCATTTTGTACATTTTGGCCGAAGTACATCTTTCAAAAAAATAAAAAATAAAAAAATAGCACGGAAAAACTCTGTAAAAAGTTCTGTAGAAGTTAGTATTAGTTGTTTTTTCTTGTAATGTATGTTACAGTAATCCACTGTATTAGCTTCAAGAAAAAGGAAAAATAGAGGGTTGGTGAGGGAACAAAGGTTCATAGATGCTATAAAGTAACTGATAACTTCTTTCATGGATGTGTCGGAACACCAGACATACGGTGCAGTACAAAAGTCTCAAGCCTCCTCAATTGAACAAAAGGATGTCGAATCAATTAAAGTTTTTAAAAATTATTATTATTACTGCAAAGTGCCTAAAAAAAATTGAACTGGATGTTCACGTAACAACCTCAGCAGCAACCTCGTTTCCTCTCTCGTCTGTTTCAACCTCATCAACGATCATCTCTCATCATCTGCACCTTAAGATTAAGACTGAGGAAAAAAAAAAGACCTTTGGGAGGCCTGGAGAACTGTTCCTCAAGACCATATTAAAAATTCAGGACAGTCTGGCTCTTTAGAAGCAAAATATGAACTTATTAGGGTTGGCTCAAGACTTTTGCACAGTACCGTAATTAAAAACAGATACTTCAAAAACATCACGTGTTATTCTTAAATAAATAAATAAATAAACATTTTATTAGTGTCGATGTCTTATAGAGGACGAAACATTTGCGGACACGCTCTAACAGGAGAATACACTGCTCCAGGGTCTTAACCAGCTCTGTGCCAGCCAGACATCACGTTACAGAGCGGTTTGTTATTTTGAGCGGTCCACTCCCTGCACAGCAAAACAGCAAGGAAAGCTCACACCTCCACACCAGCCTGTTAAAACTTCAGCTTTCAAGGCTTTAAACAAAAAATGATAAAAGCTGATAAAAACAAATTCTGCTATCTAGAGATTTTTTGTTTGTTTGTTTGTTTGTTTGTTTGTTTGTTTGTTTTTTACTTTAAACATCACATGAGCTACGATTTTCCACTGATGTGATATGAAAATGATCTTCTCAGCAATAATTTTTGGGCTCTCAATACACTGTAGTGATGTTCATTTGGCAGCATTACGGATGATACAGATTGAGACGGGTTGTTTGTGAAAGTTTTTCAAAGAATTATTCAATCAAATGACGTCGGAACAAAGTTGACTACATGACCATGGGATAGCGCTAAACAAATGCCCCAGTACAATGTCGCAGGAGAGACTTAAAAACAATATTAATACCAAACCGATGGCCTGAGCAAGACTCGAACTCTGGTCGCTGTGGCAAGAGCACTGAGTGTTTATCACAGGACCACTAGCGAACACGCTGCTGATGTGCATATGCATAACAACAAGCCTGATAAAACTACCAGACAGCAGCAATTTACCAAAATATTGCATTGACTAGCAGCCAAAAAATGTACAACCCCCCCCAACCCCCCCCCCCCCCCCTTCGTGATGCAGCATCATATTACAGTAGAGTAATGTGAGATTAAGATGCACCTCACGGTAATATTTTCAAAAGGAAATGAAACAATGAGGTAACTTTACAACACTTAGAGCTACGTGACATAAGATACACACGCTGCATGCGGGAAGCTGTCGTGTCCGCTCTAATCGCTGATCGGAATTCTCAACCGTGCTACAAACTTAAGGGACTAACTTTTAAAAGCAATGTATGTCATAGCACCGTCGTTACAACTATATTACAACGCGCATCCAACGTGTTCCTTCTGGGTTCAATTACATGAGCAGGTCTTTGGTTTTTTTTTTTTTTTTTTTTTTTACTCATATCCCCAAGAGTTGCTCTTATTGCTTTTTACATAGTTAAATACCTACCCGACCTTCGGTTTTGGATCCTCTGTCTGCCATGATCTATCTGAAACGCCCAGTCAAAACAAGCAAACGGTTTCTTTTCAAAGAAACTGAGATGCATGCTACCTAGAGAAGCAGTTCTTCTAATACAGTATATGGTTTTTGCATATATACTACAACGGTGAGTATAAAATCACCCACACTCTGGATGAAGAATTTATTTTAGAAAAAACACTTTGTATTGTATCTGTCAACAAGCTCTCGTATTATGAGCTGCCAGCCATGATTACACCGCTGTCTTCACTTCTTCATCACAAGTGACTCTTTGTCCTCGTAGGCTGCTTTCCGGGGAAAATCTAATGGAACAAGATCAGGACTACGGGGAATGTGAGTGTCATAATATGTGGATGTGAACGAGCGTCCGGCTCCTTGTTAAAGGCTAACACTTGTGCGACGTTCCTTGAAATCCATGCATACGCACTTCTTTGTGACAAAACACTTTCTCCGTACTCCGCACAAAGTCTTCGATAAATAACGGCACCGGCTACGCCACGAAAACTAATCATTGCACGCTGCTTTTCTTTCGTGCCAATCGCAAGTGGGACATCCATTTTTGCTCGCGCCACAGTTACAAATGAGACAGAAACAGAACGTGCTGATAAGACCAACAGAAGTTTTAATATAACCAGAGTGCGAATAATTTTTGACTTACCCTCGTGTTATCAGTCAATTAATCAAATTATCACATCTATATCGTTAGCCTTTCGGCTGCTTCCGTTAAGGGGTCACCATTGACGCAACCCTCCCATTTTATCCGAGCTGGGGACCGGCACTGCATCCAGTGTCTGGGGTAATTATTTAATCTATATAATTTAGTTATTTGCTGTTAATTAATTAGACAGTGCTTTAAATAGACCCCTTAAACACTGGATTCGTCCCAAATTGAATATCCCTGTACTGATTAGTATGTCAATGTAGAACGCTGTGCCAGTCAGACATACTTCTCACTCGGTCACTCGTCATCTATACAGGTCGCAGGCGCCTGGAGCCTATCCAAGGAGACAGGGCACAAGGATGGGTCCACCATGGATGGGGTGCCACAGGGTACACATACTGTACACACTACAGGCAATTCGCCTAGTCTGCATGTCTTTGGACTGTTGGAGGAAATCAAAGTACTTGGAGGAAACCCACCAAGCACCATGCAAACTCCACACACACACAGACCCCGAGGCGGGAATCGAACCAGAACCCTGGAAGTGCAAGGCGACCCACCAAGCCACAATCATTGAGACTAAACTCAGGTAGGGCGTGGCATCATGTAAGAAAAATATGTCAAATGCTGCACATTGCCAAATGAACCAGACAGGCGCATCTAGACGCTCAAGCTTAACTTAGTTTCTGTGCCAAAAACGCATCCGTGCCTGGAGGATCGACTCCCCTGATCGGCTCGCCTGAAGGAGTCGTAAAGAAGGAACCGACTCCACGGACCACCCATCTGTACAGGAAATGCAGTTCTCCCTCCAGAAAGCAGCATCTCAGCATCCATAAACGACAAGACGACGTGTAAACAAACCTGGGCAAGGCGCGCGCGCAGTCCCCGCTGTCTTCCTTATTGCGCTTTTGGAGATGATGAAATGTCGGATTCCTGAGATGATGCCGAAAACATCTTCATATGCTGTTCACATGATGCATGCCTGCTGTGCTGAGGGAAACCTGTCAGAATACAAGGGGGGGGGGGGGGTTGCAATCCTGTTTATATTACAGCAGCTCATCTTTTCATGTTAACCTTGGCTTATAAATAAGCCTATAAATAAGCGCATTCGGCATGCATGAGTAACCGCACATACTAATTAAGAGCATAAATAAAGCAGAGCCGATCCCTACCCAAATGGGGCTCAAATCCCTCTCTAAGTGCACTATACAGGGTGTAAAATAATACCCCGTACTCCCTATGTAGTGCACTGTATGTCCATTTGAGATGCACCCCGTGTCATGCTAACCATGTGCCGTGCGCCCCGGTGTTTCCAAAAAAAAAAAAAAAAAAAAAAACCCCCCGCACGCTCAGTGATCCCTGCGCCATTCATGGCTCTGTGCAATCAGACAGGTTCCTTACTGTCCACGCATGTGTCATTGATCAGGGCTGTACCTCAGAGGATGCTGCGCTGGACGCCTCCATCCGCACGCGCTGCTCCGGCATCTCTCCCGCGCGCTCTCTCTCTCTCTCTCTCTCTCTCTCTCTTTGCTGCAGCCTCCGTTACCCTCACATCCTCCGTTCATGCAGCATCCCTCTCTCTTTTGCCCCGTGTTTACACAACAGTAAGCGCTGTAGATTTAACCAGGACAACCCTCCCAAACACACCCTCCTTCCCTCCCGCCCTCACTCACTGTCACCTGGTCACGTGCACCAGGCGATGCGTTTCTGTCTCTCTCTCTCTCTCTCACACACACACACACACACACAAACGTATATACGTCAACGCGCGAGGATCCGCTTCTGAGCCGCTGCTGACAAAAATCCTACGTCGTGACGTCACTAATTAAATAGGCCATCACTAATGATCATTGCTTATATTCGCATATTTTCTTTGTGAACTTTTTCACATCTTCTCTTGCCAATCCTGGGGATATCAAAGCTCAATAAGTGCTAATAATAATGCAGCGTGCATTTAAATAATTAGCTTTAATAAATTCATTTGATGAAGGCTTTAAGTCCCGCCCACTTCATTATTTTCTCTGTAGTTAGGCAGAATGTTGAATCATTTGCAAATTGTCTTGAAATGTTACACATACACTATATGGACAAAAGTATTTGGGTCAGGTGTATTGGACTGTGGTTCAGAAGGTCCCAGGTTTAAATCCCACAACCACCAAGTTGTTCCTGTTGGGCCCTTGAGCAAGGCCCTTAACCCTCAACTGCTCAGATGTATAATGAGGTAAAAATGTAAGTCGCTCTGGATAAGGGTGTCTGGCAAATGCCTAAATGTATTTGGAGAAACCTGCAATGACATTGTATCCAAATACTGTACATATACTGTACTTCAATATGGAGTTTGGTCCACCTTTTGCAGCTACAGCTTCCACTCTTTTTGGAAGGCTGTCCACAAGAGATTGGAGTGTTTCTGTGGGAATTCGTGCCCATTCATTCTGTAGAGCGCTTATAAGGGACCTGATGTTGGACGAGAAGGTGCTCGCGATCTCCGTTCTAGTTCACTCCAAAAGGTGCTCGATGGGGTTGAGGTCACAGGGCTCCATGAGTTCGGGCCAGTCCAATCCCTCCACGCCAAACACATTGAACCATGTCTTTATAGTTCTTGCTCTGTGCACTGGGGCACAGTCATGTCAGAATAGAAGGAAGGGCCTTCCACAAACTGTTGACACAAAGTTGGAAGCATCGCACTGTCCAAGATGTCTTGGTATGCTGAAGCATTGGCCTGATTAATACACCCAAATTCAATAATTAACAGGTTCGGCCAAACACTTCTGTCCATACAGTGTATTTGAAAGCCATTTATACGTCACATAGGACTTAAGAAACAAACATATTTGTTGCTTAGTGACGTAGTGGTCAACACTCCAGGGTCAAAGGTACAAGGCTGCCGTGCTACCACTACATCGCAGGTGATGCTTGGACCCCTAATAATGTGGACCACCACCAGCAAAACCAATTATGACCTGGAGGTTCTTTGCTAACATGGCAGTTACATTTTCTAGCATTTGAGAAAGTTACATGTTTTACCCTAAAATTCAGATCACTGGAGGGAGGTATAGGTTGAATTCCTCTGTGCTTTGAGGTTTAGCTAACGTTCAACAAAACCCCAAATCACTGACTATCCAATAAAGACTACCCAAGTTCATCAAATCAGGGTCTCTTACTTAGCTTAATATATGTACTTTCATTCCCTCAAGTACTAATCAGGGTCTGAGGAATATTAATACAAATTCTACATTTCTAGCCTTTTCCAGGAAGCTAGAAAAAGCATGAACACAAAGACCGAAAAACAGCTTGAGCCATCCAACTGTAAAACACCACAATGTCTGAGTAACTTTAAATCAAATTCTACGTCATATTGTTATATAACACCATTATAGAGTTCAGAAATATGTGTGTGCAATACGACCTACTAAGTGCAATATTTCTGTGCGATAATCATTGCATTGAAGAAATCTTTTAGCGCTTTAATGATCTTTGTAATACTTATTGCTCGTTAATTTGAGCTAAGCTGGCAATATTCCAGAGACTACGTTAAATGAGAGTCGGAGCACACACGTACACACACACACACTAAGCGCAATTTGGGAATGCTAATTAGCCTAATTAGCATGTCTTTAGTCTGTGGGAGGAAACCAGAGTTCCCGGAGCACACAAACCTAAGGCGGGACTTGAACCTGGAACCTAGAGGCGCAAGGGCACCATGCCGCCGTAAGCTGAAATAATTACTCCAAAATATCTTTTAAACATTGGTTGTAATCAATATTAATGCAGTTTTCTTTTTTTAATAGCCTTAGACAAGTTTGGATTGATTTTGTTGCTTTCTGTGGTCACTTGTGTGCTAGCTGGCTTTAAAAACATCCTTTCAATTAGCAAATGAAAAGTGCATCACTGTTGTGGTTTAACTTGCACAGGCTACACAATCCTGTGTGTACCATCTGGTTCTAAACTAATGTTCAAGATAGTTTTCATAATGTCTATTATGGCAGCCAGTAAGCTAACATGAGGTAACCTGACAGGACTTTCACTCACTTATATTCCCAAAACATAAAAATACAAAAACAGGTGAAACAGCTAGCAAAACAGTTATAATGGGCGAACCTAAAGAATGATTGAACTTAAAGCAAATTCATGAATGTTCTCAAGCTAACATGAGCCAACCTGACAGGATGCTTAAAATCAGATTCACAAAAGGAAAAAAACAAACATGAAATTCGCTGCAAGTGCAAACTAGCAATGCTGAGCAAACCTGGGGAGATATCTGACAGGAGTTTTAATCATATTAATGTACGATTACAAAATTAAATAAACGCTTTATTCACCAAGCTAAAACAAGCTGTGCTAACAAACGCTCAAATAATTGAATATACGAGAAGTAGTCAGTGAGATAAAAATTAACATCCCTGACAAGATTTCTGACAGAATTATAAATTATATGAGAGGATTTGTGAGAAATTATATATTTAAAATTTTACTACTAGTGCTAGCAATCAAGCTAACCTAAACTTGGGTCACCCCTATGTTCCCAGAAGTACATACTGTAGCACACAAAAGGGAGACTGACAAAGGGTGCTACGCTTCCAGGACCATGTGTTCCCCGGGTTTAGGGTCCTATAGTCCTAAAAAAAATTGCTCTTTAAAAAAAAAAAAAAAAAAAAATTTATTTGACATTTTGATTAAATTCTTTCTAGAGACCACATTCTTTACAAACTCCCCCCCCACCCCCCCCGACAAGATGTCTGAGAGGATTTTAAGACCTTTTTTTTTTTTTTAACATAAATCGTTACTGATAATGTTAGCTGGCTAACATTGATAGCTGGAAACCTGATATAAGAATAAGAGACAACCTCCATCTGTTTAAGTGCATTTAGAAACAGTTATTACAACAAAGTGCCGATTCACACCTGGACTGTTCTCCTTGTCTCACCAGTTCCTGTGAAGTGTGTAATCATTTTCCCCACAATATCCGTAAAGTTTTAAATTGTGAAATGAAACAAACCTATTGTCATTTGTTTCAAAAGCAGTATCTCAAGTCATTGCTATATTAATACCATTTCTATTTGCTACACAAGAGCTGTTTTTATTTAAACTAAAGATGTTTTCCCCTAATTCTAATAGTGCTGCAAAGTAGAATTTTAATCATCAATGCAGTTAAATGCATGAAAACAAACAGTAAAGTTATAAAAGAAAGTTACAAAAACAGATTTAAACAAATAAGAAGATTTATTAAATCCTTTAACCACTCATAGAAATCATGTTTTAAAAACTGGCAACTAAAAAAAAAAAAACCAAAAAAAAAAAAAAAAAAAGAAAGAAAAATCCCACTGCAGTATTATGCTACAGCTACAGTGTGTTCATAATGAAATGATGAGTCTTTAAATATTTCAATAAAATTATTTACGTCAACAATATTTACTGTCATGCCAATAAAAAGAAAAAGGGAAAAAAGAAACATATTTGAAAGGAATGGTGGCTGTATTCATTTACATACATTTTTGTTTACATATTAATAAGGTCAAAGAAACAGTCATGGGTACGGCATAGGAAAAAACAACCGTTCAGTGTTTTCACGAAGAGATTAAAGGTTCAAAAATAATAATAATAATAAAATAAAAACACATTTTGCTTTGCTCGGTCATTTATAAATGCACAAGTGGTAAAGGTACCAACAAACATCCAAACCATCTTAGGTCAGTATGGACAGTTTGGTGAATGATTGCAGGTATTACCATTGAAATGACCAGTTGTGTTAGCAGACAGAAATCATCAAACTGCAAGTCCATTCATTTACATGGCAAGAACCTTCAACAATTTCAAGAACACTGCCTAGAATCATCCGTAGCCCTAAAATAACATTGAAACCTGCCTGAAGCACTATCATCCTTGAATCATTTTATCTTATGCAAATTCATTTCAACAACAATGAAAATACTAAGAGACACATTTGCAGCATGAGCAGCTTATTGAATACAAACATGTAATGTTTTAAAGTTTTCATTCAGTAGTGCAAGACACCAATCTAAAGTGTTGTACTGATGCATAAGAGACCGACACTCACACACTCAGAGGTTTTGTTATAAGACTACGAGCAATTTTAAATTAATTACCGGAATGTTTTTTTTTTTCTATTCAGTATGAAATAAATTTTCTAACATTTGCTTACTAAGCACTGTTTCTTTGCACCAGCATGTTGTCGTTCGTGTTCTTCTTACTCACAATCTGGTTTGAAAAAATAAAAAATAAAAAAATAAAAATCCACACTTGACATCAACCTGCACTGAGAACTTTGGAAGCTCCACTGTGACAAAAATATGCCCCTGGCAGTGCTTTTTAAAAGCAGCCACTTTCAATATGATATTGCATGCAAAATGTGTTGTGTCATATGAGGAAAAAAAAGAAAAGAAAAAAAAATGGCAAGTGTGAAAGCGGCCTTAGAGAACTTTTGTGTACCTGTCAAGGAAAAGTGGCACCTGGGAGCAAAACCAACACTAAACACGATGAATTCAAGTGCAACAATAGCATCATCAGCAAACACTTATGTTAATCACTAGCTAGAAAACGGTTTCCTGATTTTTCATCATGGAAAAAATTTTGGGTTGTTTTACGTAGCGTATAGACACACGCGCGCGCACACAAAAAAAAAAAAAAACTTTTGGTAGGTAAACATTAAAGAAGACACCATCTGGAAATTCTGAGTGTGAAAAACATAATGGGCAAGCATTTCTTTTACAGACAGTAGACAAATGGACAAAACCAACAATAAAAGTGTTCGTAAACCGTCGGGCCACCACAAGCCACGAGAACTGCTTTAATGTGGATTAGCATGAATTTAATAACAACATCGTTCTTCCATAAGACATCCCATGAGTTGGTGTTTTGGTGATGTTGATGGAGAGCTTGTTGCTCCAGATTCTCATAGTTACAGTCTGGTACTTGTACAGCAAGCTTGTATTCCGTGTTACGTTACAATATGGTTGCTTCAACCTTTATTCATTGATTTTGAACAGCAGTTTCTGTTCTGAACACTTTTATATTTCGCAAAGTTTTGCCAGAACTGTCAAAAAATATTAATAAAAACAGCAGCTCAGAAGGAAAAACTCATCCAAAAATCATCGAGTTAACCTTTAAAAATGATATAGCATGTAGTGCGCTAGCTGTTTAACATGGAGAGGTTATTTTTTTTAAATATGTATGAAATCCAAACAGTGCTGTAAAGAATATTAAATTCAAACGAATGTGGTGTGATCAATAGTAATACAAAGGGGCGTTCAAGTCAAACCAGGACTTGTGATGACATTTCCGGTGAATGATGGCGTAAAACCGATTGACACTTACAGAAACCTCCACGCACAGTACAGTGATGAGACTCAACTGCAGGAAAATATGCGATTGCTGTAGAAGTTTTAAAGAAGGTCGTACGTCCGTCGGACGCCACCTTCACCATATGAACATTCAGCGAGTGGAACGCCTGATCCCTGAAAATCGATGGGAACTGTACACACAATCATTCACCAACACCACTTGCACATGACAGGAACTTGGCTGGGAGTTATTGCCACATCCACTGTACGGTCCTGACCTCGCTCCAAGCCATTTCTACTGTGCATGATCGGGCCATTGAAGGAGTTCCTGGGAGGCCTGAGTTTCAGACGTGAAGCAGGAAGTCTGGTCATGGCTCTGGAGTACTGAGAAAACTTTCTACCTTGATGGTATCTAAGCACTAGTGAAACACTGGGATGAGTGCATTAATGAAGCAGGGGATTATCTAGAGAAACAACGGGAGGTTTTACTCTCATAACTGTGTTCTGTGCAATCAAAAGTCCCGGTTTGACTTGAATGCTCCTGGACAGCCTGCATTTAGAGGTACATGACATCAGCTAGTCAACAATGCATCGTCTTG
>JAAGKR010000914.1:143526-153968 GCA_011419295.1 Clarias macrocephalus
TTTTTTTAAATATGTATGAAATCCAAACAGTGCTGTAAAGAATATTAAATTCAAACGAATGTGGTGTGATCAATAGTAATACAAAGGGGCGTTCAAGTCAAACCAGGACTTGTGATGACATTTCCGGTGAATGATGGCGTAAAACCGATTGACACTTACAGAAACCTCCACGCACAGTACAGTGATGAGACTCAACTGCAGGAAAATATGCGATTGCTGTAGAAGTTTTAAAGAAGGTCGTACGTCCGTCGGACGCCACCTTCACCATATGAACATTCAGCGAGTGGAACGCCTGATCCCTGAAAATCGATGGGAACTGTACACACAATCATTCACCAACACCACTTGCACATGACAGGAACTTGGCTGGGAGTTATTGCCACATCCACTGTACGGTCCTGACCTCGCTCCAAGCCATTTCTACTGTGCATGATCGGGCCATTGAAGGAGTTCCTGGGAGGCCTGAGTTTCAGACGTGAAGCAGGAAGTCTGGTCATGGCTCTGGAGTACTGAGAAAACTTTCCACCTTGATGGTATCTAAGCACTAGTGAAACACTGGGATGAGTGCATTAATGAAGCAGGGGATTATCTAGAGAAACAACGGGAGTTCTGTGCAATCAAAAGTCCCGGTTTGACTTGAATGCTCCTGGACAGCCTGCATTTAGAGGTACATGACATCAGCTAGTCAACAATGCATCGTCTTGCTTTATTTGTATGGTGTATGATCAGCGGGAAAAGCCTCAATTACTAAACTATTAGAAAATAGATTATTCAGGTCTTTTGATTTAAAGACACATATATTTTTTTGCTTTTCTTTTTTTTCTTTTGAGCATTGTAGACAGCTTTGGATACTCAAAAGTTGTGTAGAATAGTGCAGGAGTATGAGATTTGAGACACATGCGAGATAGCAAACTGGAAGAAGAAACAAATACTAGTTTTCTGTGCTAATACCATCATTACAGTGTTGCCATACTGAAATATTTCATTGGATAATGATGAAAATGATTTAAAACTTTTAAGTACATTCTATTATGTAAGTGATGTCTTTAAAGAAATCACCTTTTTTAAACGGTTAAAAAAAAAAAAAAATACAACCAAGGAAACAGTAAGAAACAGCAGCACTCCAAACATCCTGGGTGAAACCGAGCAATGGATCTCGTATTATATTAAACTAAAAGTCAAAGCTTGATGACCTTACATTATATGGAAAGCCTTAAACTAGACAAAAACAAGCCGACGTGCATCATTGGTGGAAAAGACGAGGAAAGCAACACTAAAACAGTTATGGACGCCAGCGATGGCCCAAGGAATCACTGAGAGGTAGTTAAAGGTCAATGACTTCCCTTACTCTCTCCACACGACCGAGAGCGATCTGAACACAAAAGGAAGGACGACAGCTTGGACGAAGAACGCTTATACGCTGTATCGTTGGCCACGGATGAGCGCCGCAGGCTCGGGAAAGATCTTTTGCTACAGAGAGCTACGTAGACAGGGAAAACAGCACCATTAGAACGAACAGGAGCGACTCCGGAGTCATTTATTTGTTTTGGAAAAAAAAAAGAAAGAAGACGACGACGTCAAATCAAACCAAGCCCTTAGAGCACCACTGTACAAAGTACTACAGTACTAATCAATAAATAAAAAACAAAAATTACAAAAAAGAAAAAAAAAAAATCTCTTAAACAAACAACCAGGTAATGTCCTGGGGAACCGGTTGGGAAATCTCACACCTCACCAGGAGTATTCCTTTGCTTGCTCGGGCTTGCAAGCTTGACTACGCTGAGATGAATATCATCTATCCCGCCGGACACGATACTGCCAGGAGAACTTATGGGAAATTTAAACCACGCGCCAGAACTTTCATAGTAAAATCAGTCCTGTGTGTGTGTGTGTGCGTGTGTGTGTGCGCGTGTGTGTGATTGACCAGGATAATACAAACACAAGACATTTTCTTGTATCGAAAGAAAAAGAGTAGACCTGCTCACGTAAAACTCACGGGCAGTTGTTGAAGCATGAAGAGACACTCGGGCAGAAGATGTTGATTCATTTTCTATAACAGCAGCTTTGACAGTGATTCCAGCTGCGACTCGAATCACAGGATTATTAAGCTTGTAATACGTTGCGGTTTCTATAGCAACAAGCTGGACTGACTTATACATAATAAATAAAAAAAGCAAGTGTCGTTTACAGCTGCTGTAGCGTAAGCAGTAACAGGACATAACTTCCACGGAATAAATCTTAAATACAAATTAATATAAAAGTATGATGTGACTTCCTAAAAGTCTCGGCAAGGTAACAGTAACTCGCACGGAAAACAATCGATTCAGTTACACATGCTGATTCTTTCATGTGGCAGCTCGTGCATCGCCACACTGACTCCGAAATCAGTTCCTAAATTCGCTTAAACTTTTTAAATATTAAATCAGAGTGTATATATATATATATATATATATATATATATATATATATATAAACTCATCATACTAACAGAATCGCAACACAAATCGAATCAACACTAAGGTATCGTGATTATATCTTAACGGGTCTCTGATTATTTTCCAAATATCATCATGTTTCACATTTGATGTTCAAAGTTTAAATGAAATATATTTATATTGTATATAAATATTTAATTCATCTGATTGTCCATAAACAACACTCATTACCGTCTCCCATGGGTGTGGCTTCATTCACATTACCAGCCTCGAAGGAGACAAATCCGATTTTTTCCCCAGCCCGTGTGAACGCACAAATCTGATGTTTTTCCTCTGATCTGGATCTGAGTCACGTCCATATATGGTCATAGATCGGATACATGTATATACGATATGTGGACCTTGAATGAGAACCGGCAGATCGGGATTTATGCGACTTTTTGTCCCATCAGTCAGCGCGGCTTTTATTGATGTTTTATTTCATGCGACACGTTCACAATAGAGTCAGATAAAAAAGTCACTTGTTATTTTACACTTTAATTTGTTACCTGTTCAGAATAAAAAGTATATATTTTTAACTTAATTGAGTGTCTTAACAACTGCCCAATAAGTCACCGGTCTTTTTCTCTCAATATAGGGTAACGTCTTGAAAATTTGATTTGGATTTGAATCTCACACTCACACACACACACACACACACACACACACTTCGTATTTCCTGTTCGGAGATTAGATTGAAAAACACTGGCGTATTTCTTTAAAATAGCTTTGCTTGCTGGAGTTTCCTCACCAATACAGACTCCGTGCATTAATAAGGTTCTAACATACGTCTATTCTGTATGCTTAACCATGAACCAGTGAACTGTAACGACCTTCAGATCTCCCCTTCTAACCGTTCGTTTTACACAATTTCCCCGAGCCTCACACACTAGCTCGTTATGACAGGGTTGCACTCCTGGCATTTATCGCAGCAGTCCTCATCCTGCGGGACGAGCAGCTGGCACAACGCCGCGCGGGCGCACAGCAGCGGCTCTCTCTGCGAGTTCGCCTCAAAGCTCTGGTAGCCCTGACACACGTTCAGCTCCTCCAGGTCGAGCAGCAGAGTCACCACTTGGCTGACGGATTCGAGACGGTCCGGGTGGCGTTCGTACACGGCGTGCGTGGGGAGCAGCGGCTGGTTCTGCACGCTGATCTGGTAGAGGAAGTCCGGCTCGATCTGCAGCACCGTGTCGGCCATGGGCGAGAGTTTGGAACACTGGAAGAGCTGTAGGATCGGCCCGTTAGCCATCACGCCCACCCAGTGCGCAGGGAGGATGGTGCGGCGCAGAGAAGTCAGCAGCTCCAGCAGGGCCGAGTCCCGCATCGAGGATCTCTCAGAAGAGTCGGGAAGGCTGTAGAGCTGTGAGAACAAAATGCTGAGCTTGAGTCGGTCAACAACACAATAACGACACAACAGAGGCTTTGTGCTAGAAGTCTAAAATAGAAAGGTAAAAAAACAAAAAAACAAACAAACAAACAAAAAAAAAAAACACAGGTCCAGTAAACACGAAAAAAAAAAAAAACATTCTAGGACTTCCAGAGAGCCATTGCAGGAAATTAATGGCGCCCCCTGGAGGCTGCACAATTGTTTAAAATCAGCTTTACTGCAAAGCACATTTAATAACATACTGGTCGTCAACCTCAATTTACTAAGACACCAATGTTAATAAAAGCTCATTAGAAAATGAATAATAATAATTTAAAAAAATTGTAGTAGAGTTTAACACTACCAGTGTTAAAACAATAAGGATTATATTGTAATAAAGTTCAAAACAACCCGTTAAAAAATGCTACCAATCTGTCAGGAAATGCTACCACCAGGAAAACTGTACTGTATTTTTTTTTTAAGTGCTACGACCATTCAGAACTACAGATAGTAGAAACACTGAAGAGAAAGTAGCGTGAACGGGTATTACAACAGTGCCGTGAAAAAGTATTTGCTCCTTTCCTGATTTCTTTTTTTTCTTTTGCATATTTGTCATACTTAAAAGATTGAGATCATTAAACAAATTTTAACATTACACCAAAAATAATGCAGTGTTTAAATGACGATTTAAATTCTTTTCTAAAAAAAAAGTCTGCCCAAACCTAAAGTACCTGGCCCTATGTGAAAAAGTAATTCCCCATTTAACGAAATAATAGTGTGCCACACTTGGCAGCAACGACTGCAATCAAGCTTTTGCAATAACTGGCACCGAGTCTTTCACATCGCCGTGGAGGAATTTAGGCCCATTCTTCACTGCAGCGGCCTGTTTAAGGTCATCTCAAACGAATTTCGGTCTGAACTTTGACTAGACCACTTTCATTTCATTTATTTATTTATTTTAACCATTCAAAGATGGACGTGCTGATTTGCTACAGATCGTTGTCCTGCTGCATAACCCAAGTGCACTTGAATCATGGACGCTGACCCTCACCGAGCGGAGTGATGCCTGCAGTTCTTTGCATGTTGTTCTGGGTTCTTTTATGAGCTCCTGGATGAGTCGGCGTCATGCTTTTGGAATAATTTTGGTAGGTTCACTCCATTGTTGGATAACGGCTCTCACTGTAGTTCGCTGGAGGCCCAAAGCCTTAGAAATGGCTTTGTAACCTGTTCCAGACTGATGCATGTCAATTACTTTGTTTCTCATCTGTTCTTGAATTTCTTTAGATCTTTTAGTGTGCTTTCTTGATTCAACAGGACTGGCAGTAATTAGGCCTTTGTGTGGCAAGAAATTTGACCCAGCTTTCCAAAAATTACAATTTATTCATGATTTTGCCCCATCATCCGGAGATCGCGGGTTCGATCCCCGGGTGATGCTGTTACAGCCAGAGGCCTAGCGAGAGCCGATTGGCCGAGCTCTCGTGGAGGGGAGGGATGAGAGGTACTTAGTGCTCCCACATTACTCGCGACTCTACAGCCAATCAGGGGCGTCCGTGAGCTCACGCAAGCGGGAGGAGCGGATAGCGCTGTCCCCCGAGTGTTACGGTTCGAGAGCGAGCGGTTCGAAAAGATGCGGTCGGTTGGCGTCACGTGGTTCGGAGAAAACACGTGATGGTCTTCGCCCTCCCGGCTGAGTGGTAGTAGCAGACTTAAAGCGCAGCCCCCTAGTGACGGGGAGGAATTGGACACGACTAAATTGGGGGGAAAAAAATAAATAAATAAAAAAATCGGGGAAAATTTTATTCATGATTTTGCAAAGGGGCAATTACTTTTTCACATAGGGCTAGAGAGGTTTGGACAGTTCTTTCCCCTTAATAAATGAAATCATAAAAAAAATAGCATTTTGTAATCACTAGGATTAATATTAAAATTTGTTTGTGGATCTGAATCACTGAAGTCGGACAAATATACAAACAAAAAACGCAGGAAATGAATATTTTAAATATATATATTTTTTATGGTACTGTATAAATTTTCACTACTAATAGGAATTCTGGTAGGGTAAGAAAATAATGATAGGACATCAGCCCTCCCTGAATAAAATATGCTAAAGTCTACAACAGTGTCTGGGTGGTTTTTTCCAGGTTAATAATGACCAGGAAATTGAACTTCCATGTTCACCTCTGGCTTTACTAATATCTGAAAACTGGGACATTTTCCCTCTCACCACTGAAGTTGTCGACTACTGGATATATTAATTGGCTAGTCGATATAACCCTTAACCGTAGCATATTTTCACGTTAACGAGAGTAGGCGTTTATCTTCTTTTAACACCCATATTCTTTCAGCTCATTAAAATGCTGGTGGAACTCACGCAGTGGAGCAGGAAAATACTGCATGCAAGGACGGGGAATATATTCAGGGTCAGTTTATCCCAATTAGGTTGCATAAATGCATTTTTTTATTATAAGGCAGAAGTCAAATTCTTACCCCTCTCGCTATTATTATTATTCTTCTTATTATTATATTTATTATTATGAAATGGCTAAATATTACCATATGTAATAGGCAGCCCTATACTGGTGTACACACTGCAATACGAATAGGTTTGACAAAAATGAAGAAATAGAGTTAAAAAAAAGAAAAAAAAAAAAAAAAGAAGAAGATGATGAGGCATGCATCTCCACTTTCCTCCTAGCGTACTTTTTCATCATGTTCCTCACCTCAGGCGATGCGTCCAGAGTCCCCGAGTCACCCTGGCGCTCAGGTTCCTGGCTGGCCGGAGCTGTGAGCAGAGCCGGAACCATTTGCTGGATCGTCGTATCCACCTCGACCAGCTCCAATCCATGATTCCTCAGAAAATCGCTCAGCCGCAAGGACGTGGCGTTGCTGGAAAGAACCTCGGTGTGCTGTTGAGGCAAGGATTTGCTGGGCACGTCGTTCAGCACCAGGGGCACAGAGTGTGTGCCTGGCAAAGCACTCAGCTGGAGTGGAACACCGTTAGGCAGGACTGAGCTCAGCAGCTGAGAACCATCAGGCAACCCCGGGACAGTGTACACCAGCTCCTATAGGAACAGAGACGAGCTTTGTCACGCGACACATAATAACCATAACCACAAAGTGGCAGCGAATTTGATGAATGGTTTACAAACTGCCCGAGTATCCACCCTCATTACTGAGACAGCCGCCGATAAGTAAAGATACTGTACATACAGTGTAATTATCATTTTTCCTTTTACGGCTCTGAGGTTACTGCAACCTTTAGTAGAATACCAGAGCCTAGGTGTTTGTTTAAAATTCTGTAGGTTTCTTGAACTCTGTAGTGACATTTACGTTTGGCAGTACGGTGAGACATTAACATGTCCTTCAGCTTTCTCTATTATATCTTATGTCATGCCTATAATATATACAAGGCAATCCAAAAGTCTAACTCCACTGGCATTTTTCCTTCTATGCAATTTTACTAGTGTGTTTCTAAAGCCTTTCTATTGAAACCAGCATTAACCGTTTCAAAACCAGTGACTACACACACACACACACACACACACACACACACACACACACACACGCTGTATATACAGTATAGGCTTCTTACGTATCTGATGAAGGTCAGAGAAGCGTCCATCTTCCATCTTCATGCAGACATGAACATTTTACATTCCTGATCTATATACTAATTCTAAAACTAAATACTAATTAAATACTTGGAGATGCGCGTGATCTCAAAAATGGGTTCTTACTGGGCACTGAGGAAGCTCCGTGTATTCCACATGCACTGGCTGATGCGCCCTGCTCTGGACCAAATCAAGCTCCGTGCCATTCTACAGCATGAACACAAAGACAAAATAGTTTACATGCAAATGTACTGGAGATCTTTTGGAGTGATGATGTAATACTTGTACTATATGACATTTTATGCCCAAGTGCATCACTTTTATCATCGAGCCTTCTACAACATTAAACTGATACGCATAGCACAGATTACGTTGTGAAATGATATTTTTGCCACCCTTTAACCTCAATTAAACATAATTACATAAGATAATCTTTTCTATACAGTTACAGAACAGTATGACGCATTTACTGTAGGAATTTGACGATTATTGGCAGGCTCTGAAACTTGTATACACATATACAAGGGGCGTTCAAGTCAAACCGAGACTGCCGGCGATCCCGGCCGAGCTGGATCGTAGTCCCCTATGAACGTTGAGCGAGTGGAACGCCTGACCCCTGAAAATCAGTTTGTCACCAACTTAAGTGTAGCAGAGGATTATGTAGAGAAATAATGCGATTCTGTTATTCTGGACAATGAGAAGTCCTGCTTTGACTTGAACACCCCCTCAAACAAGTGCATCTCCGAAATATAAAATTGTTATTTGTGATTTAAATCAAAAAGAAAAACTCATATTCTAGATTCATTACCCATGAGGAGAAATTTTATTTATTAATTAATTTATTTTCATCAGCAGTGAGTTGGGAGTGTGTCTAGCCTGGTGAAACACTGCCATCTACTGGACATATGGTGAACTTCAAAAAAAACAAACTGAATACTACAAGAAAAAAAATTTATATAAAAAAAAAAAAAAAAGGGCGAGTGTTAAACATTATAAGGCTGTTTTTAAGAAAGCACAGGATATTCAAATACTGCTTGAAGGCAGCCCTGAACAACCTGCAAAACCCCACTGGCGCTCGACGTCAAAATCTTTATTATAAATAGAGCCCTGTTTTAAATCAAACAGCGGGTGTAGCTAACCTGAAGGTAGTTGTTTGAGTAGAGCTCTTCAGACTCGTAAAAACCACTGCTGCCATCATCACACACCACAAATGGGTCCTGTCAGAACACGAGCAAGTGTGAGCACAACCAGGTCATCATCTAGGACAGTGCTTCCGAACGGGTAACTCTTTTTCGCACACGTAAAAGATAAATGAGCTTCATTTTTTTTATTATTATATAATAACAATAAAATAATAAATATTGCAGTTCTGGAATATTTTCCCGCTGTGACCTTGAAACTAAAATTTACTGTATTTTTTTTTCTTAAAAGACGGTCACTGTGCTTTGTGGTGCGACTTAACAACAAATGCCAGCGTGCTTAGAATTTTCCACACTATAAGCTAAAGGGGTGGTGAGGAAAAAAAAAATCATGCCCAACTTTCCTATTAGCTTAACATATGACATTAAATATAATATAAGGAATAGAACAGAATGGGCTGTGATGTTACAGGGTATGCAAAGTGTTCTATTCCCCTTATACTATAGGAATGTTCAGTGATTAATCATTTATATATCCATTTTTAGTTCTTTTATTAACTTATTAATATATAATATACTCATATTTGTTATTTGAGATTTCAAAATGCCATATAATTCCCTCTACTAAATTCTCTCAACTTGTAACTCTATTCGTATATAATTCTCTTTTGACAACTTTGTGTTTCATTTCCCAGTGAGGTTAAATGTGGGTTCTGATGCAAGACCAGTTGAGAACCACTGATTTAAGCTTAGGATGGATGAGAAGATGAGAAAGTACAAATACAAGCCATGTCATTTTAGTCAACTTTTAATGTATTCCCTTTTCCATATTATTACTTTAAAAAAAAAAAAATTTATTACCCAATTCGTCACAGTTTCGCTCACCTGCTCCAGGTCACCTGCACCTTCCTCTTCAATCTCCGGATCCAACCTCTTAACTTGTCCTTCGTCTTTGATCCGCTTGTGACGGCGTGCATATTTCTTTGGCCTGCCCCTCTGTCCTTTCCTGCTCGAGCGCCTGCCTTCAGATTTGCCATCGTCATCGTTTTCATCGTCCATGCAGCGCTTGTTGCTTCTTGAGCGATGCTTCATTTTCCGCCTCCCCCAGTGCCTGCTGTGTTTTCGGGAGCTCGGCTCGCCCTGTCCCGAGTCCACCAGGCCAACAGACCTGGCATATTTAAGTGACCCTGTCTGAGAAAGAAAGAAATCGTAGTGGATAGATACAGTTTCATTGTATATACTGTGTATTTTGTGTATATATCAGCAATGTTGTGTGGCACTAAAATAAAGTTGGCACATTGTGTGACGTTTGGACACACCTTCTCATTCGATGAGGTTGAATTTGTATTATGGCAAGAAAAAAGCAGCTAAGTAAAGAAAAACGAGTGGCATCATTACTTTAAGAAATGAAGGTCAGTCAGTCCGAAAAATTTGGAAAAAAAACTGAAAGTGTCCCCAAGTGGAGTCACAAAAACCATCAAGCGCTACAAAGAAACTGGCTCACATGCGGACCGGCCCAGGAAAGGAAGACCGAGAGTCGCCTCTGCTGCGGAGGATAAGTTCATCCGAGTCACCAGCCTCAGAAATCGCAGGTTAACAGCAGCTCAGATCAGAGAGCAGGTCAATGCCACACAGAGTTCTAGCAGCAGACACGTCTCTAGAACAAAAGTTTGGCCACCCCATTGTGTTCTTTATTGTGTTCTTTATTGTGTTCTTTATTGTGTTCTTTAGCCCAAACGCGTCTCTTCTGCTTGTCGCCTGTCCTTAGCAGTGGTTTCCTAGCAGATCTTCTACCATGAAGGCCTGATTCACACAGTCTCCTCTTAACAGTTGTTCTAGAGACGTGTCTGCT